>OLKM01004975.1:0-19073 GCA_900291075.1 Melanogrammus aeglefinus | reverse complement strand
GGGGATGGGTGGCGTTCACCATAACAGGAAGCCTTCACTTAGCAGTGCTAAAGCTTTGAGTTGTGGTCATTTGTGGGCTTTCGATTGGGCCTTTTAACACACAGGTACTACTCTCAGTGTTACATTGAGGCCGCTCTTAAGTGCCCACTGTGTGTTTTTTGTTAAGATGGCAGGAATCGGCAAAGCCTTACAGGTTCATTTTAAGAGAATTCCCCAAAACCTGGCTCCCTAATGTGGGAGGGCCTCTCTGGTAGAAATCATCTGTGTCTTTAGGTTATGTTTCTTTATGTTCACATCATCAGTTGGGTTTAGATATGGAGCTGGTGGATTCATCTTCTTATGGCTTCTTCCTACATATTGGTTCTATGCTGATGATTAGTATTTGTTCATGTTCTTGGTTAAATTTCTTCCCTCATGTTTTGTCATTTTGATCTATAACATCCAACTATCAATATTTCCCTTTGCAGTCATTTAGAAAGTTTAAAAACCTCGGCACGAGGAATAGTCTTTAACTAATCAGTATCCGTATAATGTAAATAAACGTTAGATAATGTTTCTTATTTAATCCAGATGTTCAGTTTTTAAACAGGTCGCATAAGTCCTTCTTCAAACAACAGTGAGCCAGACATTATATTGGCAATTATAAAATTCAGGGATTTTAATGTTATCTCACACTATATTAGTCATATAAAGTTGAATGTGGAATTTCATTATCTATAACACAATATAAACCTTCGATATAGAGTACCGAGCACATAATTGTGCTGTATAACTATTTTTAGGGATTGGTGTATCAAGGTTTTAACCCTTCTCTGTTGTCGGTTTTAGGAGCTGGTTGACAGATGTGAACGTTTGGCATATCGGAGGAAACACAATGGATTCCACCTGAGAAGAAGAAAAGAAGAAGACAGAAGAAAAGAGGAAGAGGGGGGAGAAAAGGAATGTAAGAAACAAGTCTAACACAGAGCTTCTATGTTATTCGTTACGACTGATGACAACAGAAATCTCGCGAACACCAATGAGAAACCAACACAATGGATCCTGATTAGAGATGAGGTAGATCTTTGATTTTGCCAAGTGTATGTGTGTTTGTGTGTGTGTGTGTGTGTGTGTGTGTGTGTGTGTGTGTGTGTGTGTGTGTGTGTGTGTGTGTGTGTGTGTGTGTGTGTGTGTGTGTGCATATGTGTGTGTGTGTGTGTGTGTGTGTGTGTGTGTGTGTGTGTGTGTGTGTGTGTGTGTGTGTGTGTGTGTGTGTGTGTGTGTGTGTGTGTGTGTGTGTGTGTTGCCGTGATTGCCTCTGTGATATGAATATCGCCTTTACAACAGAGAACGATGACTATCTAAAAATCCTTTATAAAAGAAAAATCATAATAGTGCCGATAATAAAGAATGATGATAATTATGCATCATCTTGAATACTTAGGACATAATGCCCCTAGTCATCCAATAGAGACAGACCTTTCTATGGAGGACTTGAAGCAGACTATATGAGAACACGTACTGTGCTCTGTCCCCGTCATCAGCATCTTACACTGAGAACTCAACTCCGGCCTGCAATCCAAGAATGTGTTCTAATCAATATCTTTTAATCACATCACATCCCAGATGGAGAAAAGGCTAGTTTTCTGCAAGATGAAATGTAAGAACAAAGGGCCATGTTCATCACGCTGAAGACCAGAGATGATTATCAGGCTGACATCTCGTTGGCCACCTGCCAATAGAACACTATAAACTCAGATTTCTCCCTGATGCAAGTCTCCAAGATAGGATCGCTCCAGGCAGCGTTTAGCCATGTTTTTCCACGCTGCCTAAGCATCTCTGAGCGGTTAAGCCGCCCAGTTGTGTCATAATGTAATGCGTCTCCCCACTGAGTGGCAGGCTGAAGTGGTTGCAGATGAAAGCGGCCCCCCATGCTAATGAATAGGCCCCTGATTGCAGAGGCCTTTGTGCGTCGCTCGGCTAATGAGCGGTGCCCCTCGTCTCTGCATATTCACATCACTATTCTCCATGTGGATCCGCCCTCCTCTGCACCCAACAGTCAACAAAAACCTGAAACACAGAACCTTCCTCATCGTCGCTCTCCTCTTCCTCCTCAAGTTTATCTTAAATGGAAATGTTTTGTTTTTTCTTGGGCTGCTTTGCTTCCAGAGTATAAATCTGTATTGTTGTGTATAGGATACAGATTCTGGAAATCAGACCATAACTATTATACAGAGCCAACAAAAAAAATGTTGGCTATAATAATGGCCTATACATGCATACTTTTTATACTGTTTTGACTTCTTCCCTATAATTAAAAAAGGAAACATAGAAGGCCCTTGTCTTTCAAAGCAAAGTAGCCTACATGTTAGGCCCAAGTGCAGTTTGACCTGACAGGCCAGCAAGGCATTTAGCAGAAATCCACAACACACGGTGCTGACCTCTGCAGCAATAGGGCGTATAGTGAATAAAAGGAGGATCTACAGGATAATGGACGCCTATGGTGTTCTCTTAGTCTGGGTCATGATTTCGGGTCCTGGGTTTACTATAATAAGGGTCTCTTAGTCTAGAAGCATCCCTTTATCAATGATTCAATCTTTAGGCTCCTGCTGCAGCCTGAAACACTGCTTCAGGTTGGATAATTGACTTGTAAGTGCTGTAGGTGTAGGCCTATGTAGAGTTAACATCAAACAGACGATTTCTTTCAAGATTCAATTCACATATCCCAGCTTTTTGGAGAACGACTGTCATGGATTAAAACATGCATAGGAAGACACGAAGAATTGTAGGCCTACTGTGAACCACTGAGCATTATTTTGGCCCACCCCAATTACATGTTTTATTGTTTTACTTATTCGTAATTCAGAACGATCTTGCCAATATTTAGTTTGTACTAAATATAATAATTGAAATGTGAAATGTCCTCAGTAGCACATGAATACAATTACAGGCTACGAGGAAAACTAAGCGAAAATAAAGACATGAAATCACTACAGGCCATATAAGTCACGATGCAAAAATGCACATACGACTGCTCACGAAGTCTGTTTGTTTTCGTGGTCGCCGAAGTTTTACAGCACTTTACAGTTCAGGTTCGCTTAGGCATCAACCCTGCACTTCAGTTCGACGGTTATTGGACAGACAGAGCTCCATCTGATCTGACAGTGTCTCAATGCGGCTCCTTCTTTACTGCCGTTAGTTAGTGACAGGCTCAGTCAGGGCTAAATTGCTAATGAACACGTCAAACAATTTTCTCGAAGAGGACCAATCAAGGAATCACATCAGAAAATAACCCTTTTGATCCGGCTGCCGATGAGTGTGTGAAGACTCCGTGAACCGCACTCAATAAATGCTGCAGCGGGTCGGGTTCAGTTTGGTTCGGTATGCAGTGGGTCGGGTTCAGCCTGCCTTTGGCCTGCAGACGTCCAACGCTTTGCTTCAGTAGGCCTACAATTCTTTTTTCTTGCTTAACGGATTCGTTTAAGTTGTTTAACGGATTTAAGATTAAGTTCACCATCGTCACTGCAGTGATGGTGAACGTTTTTTTTTTTTTCGTGTGTGAAATGTTGGATCTACGACTTGTGGGGTGGGTGCAAATGCCAGGGCCGTTTTTTGATCCCAGTCAGTCACTGATAAGAATCTTGTTTCGTTTATTGGTTGTACCTCTATATAGTCGATTCGATTAACATTGTATAGGATTTAACCAAGTAGAAGAAATGATAGCGCACGTCTGCTATTCTTTTTTCCAGTATCTCATTATGCTCACATGATGGCGCTATAACCTTATAGTAGCCTAACTGATATGAATTTTATCTGAATTACAGTTTAGCCATTTTGAACACGTTGATGGCATGCAACTTGAATGTAATGCAGTCGTAATTTTTATTGAGATAAACTCTTACAATCTGTACAGCAGTTATTGGGGAAGTCAGGTTTGTTTATTTGTTATCTCTCCTTAAGACTTCAGGCCAACATTTAAGTCATTGTCCGCTACTGATTTAATCTGTTTCTGGTCTCTTTAAAAAATATTACGGTATAAATTGTGTGTGTGTGTGTGTGTGTGTGTGTGTGTGTGTGTGTGTGTGTGTGTGTGTGCGTGTGCGTGTGCGTGTGTGTGTGTGTGTGTGTGTGTGTGTGCATGATGATTTCTGTTGAAATATTTCTGTATGTGAGTCTGAACGTGTTAGTATGTGCGTGTTTGTGTGTGTGCATGATGATTTCTGTGGACATATGTGTGTGAGTCTGAACGTGTCTGTATGAATGTGTATGTGTGAGCACATGTGTGCATGTGATTGCGTTGGTATAGCTGTCTGTGTGTAAATATAAACCACTGCTCCAGGTCAGGCGACGCCCTCCTTTGTTTCTCCAGGTCCTCCCGAGGAGACGGCCGTCTTCAGGTGCTCCTGGTCTCACGGTGCAGCGTATTGTTCCCCGGCTCAATAGGAGGAGGAAAGGCTGAGGCTGTTCTATCCAGCTCTATGAGTTCAGGTTAAACTCATCCCTCCAGGCAGTGTCAGTGTAATGTAGCCATTAGGCTTTATTGGGATTCTCTTGGATACTTTATGTATGCTGTAATATTTTTATTTTCATTACCACAATGCTTTCATCAACTTCCTATCATGACGCTCAATCCAATCGTCAATATTCTACAGCCTTGTACAAACAATACAATGTTTTAAACTTTCCATTTTTTTTACCATTTCTAGTTTGGACGTTTATGACATACGAAATGCTCAGATTCCTCACTTCTCCAACAGTGCACACACAATCAATTTCCCGATAATTTCATTCATTATTTTTTTCTTTCATGGCTAGTGTGACGTCCTGTGATCATCTGCTTATGCGCTTCACCTGACTCCACCCCACAGTTAAGTGCTGGTATATACAGCCAGCTGAGCCCAGCAGTCCAACAGCCAGCAGTCTTTTAGTAGCCTAAGCCAGCGTGAACACACCTCTCAGGGCCAGCCTGCAGACGCAAACCTTCAGCAACACAACTCAAGTTAGTATTTGTGTTGTTTTCTCTATATTCTGATCATATTCATTTAACGATGATTGTTTTGGAATTTGAGTTTCCGTAATATCTAAACAGAGCGTGGGATAGACATTTTTATGCAGTGCAAGACTTCTGAGTTTGTGTGTTTTTGATTCATGTATTTTTACAAAAATGCTGTGGTCAGTGTAACTAAAAGTTGCTCACAGTATAATTTTATTAAGTTATTAAAAGAAACTGCAGTTACTTACTATTCCATCCGCATTTTACTTACTTTCTTTACTCTCATCATATCCACTCAGCCCTCCTGACTGACCTTGCCCGACCCCCCCCCTCCCCCCCACCCAGGTGGATCCCACCATGGCCTTGTCGGTGCGTAGCTTCTCCCTCCGCCAGCCCTCCTTCTCCAGCCTCTCGGTGAGGGACAGCGGGCGGCCCAAGCCGCCGCTGCACACCACCATGTCCTCGCTGGGCATCACCAGCAGCGGCCTGGCCCGCTCCGTCTCCCTGGGCAACGGCCTCAACGCGCTGGGTGCCAGCTTCTCTGTGATGGGTGGCAGCAGCCTGGGTCTGGGCGCCAGTGACAAGGAGACCATGCAGGGGCTGAACGACCGCCTGGCCAGCTACCTGGACAAGGTGCGCTCCCTGGAGCGCTCCAACGCTGAGCTGGAGGCCCGCATCAAGACGCTGATGCTGGAGAAGTCGCCCAAAGGACATGACGTGGAGGGGATGCTGGCCCAGGCGCACACCATCGGCTTGGAGGTCAGTGTGCAGGACAGCAGGATGTAGCATTTTCAGGGTGACGTTAAAGATTACTGCCCTGATCCCCAACCAAAGTTTGGCTAATCTGTCAAGTCTATGAATTAAAAAAGTAAATCAAAAGCTGTATCTTGTTAACTTGAATGAGCTTTACATGTAGAATTCAGTGCTGTCTGTCAAATCGTGTCTTTTTGACTCTGACTGTGCTCTTGAGCAACGTGTCCGTGTCTCCTGCCTGCAGGTAAGGAAGAGGACCCTGGAGAATGCCCGCATCATGCTGGAGATCGACAATGCCAAGCTGGCGGCCGACGATTTCAGGGTCAAGTGAGTGTTGGGGCCACTTCTCTTCCTCTCTGTGGACTTCACACCGCCGTGTCAGATGCTGGACGGCCCTGAATAAATTACCTTTCTGTCAGACTCGAGGCGAATGAGAGCACCCTTCCCACGCTGCCTGTGCGGCTGTAAGATACGTTGAGGTATGGCAACCGCGGGTTAGCGTAGCACCTGTCAGAACGCTCAGGGTCAAGAAGATGTATTTGTTTCCTCTGATTAACCAGTTGACACAGTGATGTTTAAGGGAAGGCACCAGAACACGCTGCCGGAATCATCTTCATCTTGTCAATCGTGTATTTCACAAAGGGTCGATGGTATGTTCCTGGCATGCCGTGGATGAATGCAAGTGCAAAGATCAGACGTAGCTGTTTGCGTGCATGGGAGAGAGGGATGAGAAGAGAGTGTGTGTGTCTGTGTGTGTCCCTGGTCACACATTCTTCAATGTTGTCTGTGCCAATACTCAAAGGTGGATTTCTGTGATTCTGACATTTACTCTACTATATACTCAGTTCTTGTTCCTTGTGTGTTATTCCCCTTGTTAAGCACTATGTATTGCTGTATTTGCACCAAAAGCATGCTGTAAATAAAGTTTGCTGGGATTTCATGATGTAAGCTATCTCCCTCTCAGTCTTGTTACACTACAAGGAGGTCTAAGGAGGCTCAGAAGGTACAGTTGGTTGCTGGTTTGCTCCATGTAGTGTCAAGATTCCCCTGAGCAAGACACCTAACCCAAACTGCTCCCATCGAGCCAGCTACTGCCAGCGCCATCAGAGTATGTATGTGTGTATGAATGGGTGAATAAGTGAGGCTCTAATTGTACAGCATGTGAGGGGTCTTTGTCTGTTGTCTCTTTACCACGGATAATGAAGAAGTCTCCATCTCTGCTCTGTGTTTAAAGATGGGAGGCAGAGGCCACCCTCTGCCAGTCGGTGGAGAGGGACTGCCTGGCCCTTCGGAGGGCCAAATCGGACCATGACCAGATGATCGCAACGCTGAGAGGAGACCTGGACAGCCTGAAGGAGGAGATCTACTTCCTGAAGAAGAACCACGGCGAGGTGAGATACCCCCTGGGCAGATCTTCACCATAAGATAGGAGGTATGATAATAGAAATCCATGAGGTATTACAGTGGCAAATACAAAAGCAAAGACACAGAATATCAGATCGTTACATGACAAAAAAAAGGACAAACAAAGTGTTTAAAACAGAAAGCTTCCAGGGTTTGAGGGCTTAAGACTGTAGGCTTGTTATGGATACAGCAAGTGTCTGTCGTCATTGTTTTGGAAGAAAGTGAGAGGATATTGTTCCCTCGCTGTGTAGATGGGATGGGGCCACACTGTTCCTGTCGGAAACATGATCATGCGTGTAGGACCACGCCTTGCACACTATTCTTTGTGTTTTCAGATACAACGATAACGCACACTCACAGAAGCTACACACGCGCGTGTGTGTGTTTGTGTGTGCTTGTGTAGGTCTCTGTGTGTGTGTGTATGTATGTGTTAGCATGAGTTTAGACCAGGTGGGGTAAACAGGTTATGACAGTTTTTCCATCAGTTAACTCAAACATTTTCACACCTCCCTCCTGTTTACAAGGTACACATATCATGGCCCAGCGGCAGCGCCATGATTTCAAACATTATATCCTATTCTATTCCATTCTATTTTATTGTTCTCTAATCTAGTCTAGTTGAGCTTAATGTAGTCTAGTCTAGTATTTTATTATGTTTACTATAAGTAAGGGATAATGTATAGAACGCCGATCATTATCGGGAAAATAAGCCTTGACAGGAGGAACAGGACACTGACGCGAAGCGGAGGTGTCTTGCTTCACCCTGAAGGGGCTTATTTTTGATAATCACTGGCCACGTTCTATACATTATCCCTCTTTTTACATGGCTACTTGCCAAAATGAAAAAAATAACTTCAAATGGTGCGTCTTTGTACAATTTATTTGTTAACTAGCATTCATAGTGTTCATCAGCAGAGAAATAGTCCGCCAAAGAATTTGACGTCGCTTAGCAACAGAGTACGGTGGGGTTGATAAGTTACTGGACTACTTGCAGAGTGATACGAAAGAAGGCAAAGAATTCACTTTCCTTGACAGCGGTCAATTATACTTAGCAACGGTGAATTATCAAATACAATTCACCGCCGGAAGCTGTGAAGGGCCGATGCAAGTGAACGGAGCGTTCCACGATATTGAGAAGAGCCGTGAAATAATACTGTTATATTTAATAGTCTAGAATGTCCTAATGATTCTAGTCTTGTCAAGTCTGTTCTGTAGTGTCGTCTGTATGTTCTATCATAGACTATTCTAGTCTGTTCTGTAGTGTAGTTTATTCTAGTCTAATCTGTTCTGTAGTGTAGTAGTCTGGTCTGTATGTTCTATTGTATTAGTTCTCGTCTAGTCCAGGGGTGTAGTGGGGGGGGGACGCAGGGGGGCTCCGTCCACCTACTTAATTCAGCATCTTACAAAAAATAAATAAATATATACACATACAAATGTTTTTTTTGCACGTTTGTTTTCACTATGGCAGTGCCGTCTGCTCAGTTTGTCGTGACTACAGGCCTAGCCTGTCTTTAAAGTTGTGGTAGCGTGGCGATGTTAGGAGCCTTTGGTTATTTTGGAGTTTTTGTCTAGACTTGTAGGTATTGTTTTAATATGTAAGGTAATGCAAAGAAACATTGATTTTTACAATTGAGATTAGCTACAGTTTCCATATTTGGTAAGTAACAAACATCAAATTTCTTCTGAATGTGTGTGCGACCGCGTGCATGCTGGATTCCTTTTTGATGACGGCATACAGTCCCACCACTAACCCGTGTCTCCCATTGGCTGCTGGTGTGCAGGAGGTGGGTGCCCTGAAGGCCCGTCTGTCCACTGAGCAGGTGAGTGTGGAGGTTGATGCTGTGCACGGGCCTGACCTAGGGGCCTTGATGGCAGAGCTGAGGGTCCAGTATGAGGCAATCGCCCGCAAGAACAAGGAAGAGGCGGAGAACTGGTACCTCAAGAAGGTCAGTTTGGTCTCTCACTTTACCTAGAGTATGGGATTATTCCTGAGTTGCATCAGGAATTTACTGTGTGTGTGTGTGTGTGTGTGTGTGTGTGTGTGTGTGTGTGTGTGTGTGTGTGTGTGTGTGTGTGTGTGTGTGTGTGTGTGTGTGTGTGTGTGTGTGTGTGTGTGTGTGTGTGTGTGTGTGTGTGTGTGCTTGGTGTCGGCATGTGTGAGGCTGTGTGAGTGTATTTGCATGGCTTTGTGTGTGCGCCGCGGCGTCTGCGTGTGTGCGTGCGTGTGTGTGTTTGTGTATGTGTGTCTCCAGCTGGAGGCGGTGCAGTCTGACGTGAAGCAGAGCAACGAGGCTCTGCGCTGCGCCCAGGGGGAGCTCAGTGAGAGGCGGCGCTTCCTGCAGGCCCTGGAGGGGGAGCTGGAGAGCCTACGCAAACAGGTACCACAGGGCCAACTCCTGAAAGGACCACACTTATCGTAACAATTACTTACAAAGGATATAAGTAATGGATGTTTGAGTAAAGCAAGGAGAGGCAGCCACGATGGTTGGGGGGTCTGGGGGATCCAATCATTGTGGCCGTCTCTCCTGGTTTGCTGCCAAAGACCATTTACCATGAGCAAGCTTGACACAAATGGAAACAATGACAATATATCACTTTGGTCTTTGTGATAACCCATTTTGTAAATGACTTGTATTGTGATTCACTGCTGTGTTGTACACAAACTCTTTGTTGACACACATTGATACCATAAGATGAAAGTGCTACGTTGCCATTGTTTACATTTGTTGCAAGATGTGTTCACCCTTTAAGGGCTAATTTTATGCCAACAGGTGTGAGTGTGATTAACCATTACAAGCCGTTTGGCCAATCACCCTCACAACTGGTTTAATAATATCATCCCTTTTCATGCATTTCAGCAGAATTTGTACAAGAAGGTTATTTTGAGACATCGTATAGGTAATGTCTCCTGAAGCCAGGAGATACGGTTACCATAGTTTGATTCGGGTTAAAATGGCTTAACTCAAGTGAAGAGATTTGAACAGAGTCTAAATGGAGTGGACATGCAGACCGTTTAAAAAATGTCAAATGTTTGGAAACAAATAAAGTGAAGAGCTAAACAATTAGCTAAAGAGATAAAGTTTGAATACATTTGAGATGAAATTTAGAATAGCTGAGCTATTAAAGGACAAATTTACCGGTGGAGAAATGAATCTGTATGAAAAAAGTGGAAAGTGGGCCATATATTTAGTCGAAGAGTAACATGAATCTCAAATTTTGTCCCATTTGGCTCATTGCGGACTCCTGGAGCTCTTTATCTAAATACATAATATTGTATGATATAGTAGGTATCTATTAAAATATAATATATAATATCATGGCTAAAAGCTGTGTTCGCCTCCGGATGATAATAGGAAATAAAGACTGCGTTGGGTTCTCGGACATCTCTGGTACTTCCACAACAAGTAAAGACTCATAGTGGGGGATATCTCAGCCAGAGTTCTGCATGGGTTCGGAGTACCCGGACGGGTGACCCGCACAATTTCAATGAAACGGGGGGAAAATAATGTAGATACTGTGTCGGACACAGGTGCTGGTCGGGTCGGACGCCTGAACAGCGCGGGTCGGTCGCGGGTTTTTGCGACTGCGAGCGAGAATTCTTCGGTGCTGGAGATGTTATTCAGGAGCAGAGGGGTAAACTAAAAAAAACGTCCACAGTGGATGATGTGCTTTTTTTGCACAGCAATCTAAAGCACCACGCCAAACACCAGATAGTGCAAATCCCCGGCGTTCCATCTAATGTCTCTAATTTTCCTTCGGGTGTGGGTCAGGCGTCGGTATCAATTTATAGCGGGTCTAGTCGGTTGCCGAATGTAATCCTCGGGTTTGCAAAAATAGACCAGTGTATTGATTCTCGGCCATGGTGGAGAAGGAATTTGCAGAAGAAACATTGGCTTTGACTCTCTGAAGTCCCGATTGAACTGCAACTTCAGATTGATGTGGAAGGACCAGTGACGTCGGAGAACCCGACACAATCTCCCTCTGGAGCCCCGCTGCCCACTGCCGCGAGGCACCAACACCGCGAGGCGCCACTTGGGCTCCGGCAGAAGACAATCGTGGACAACAATCCCTTTCTCCTCCATGCTGTGGTTTAGTCTACTTCAGATTGATGTGGAAGTGGAAGAACCAGAGACGTCGGAGAACCAGACGCAGTTGTTTGAGATGATTATTATGAATAAACGGCTCTGGTCCTTTCACATCAATCTGAAGTTAAAGATCAATCTGGACTTCAGAGAGTCAAAACCAACGTTTCTTCCCCCAATTTCATCTTCACCATGGCCGAGAATCAATACACAGGTCTCCACTTCAGCCGTTTCCCATTGCTAATTTGCTTCTGCCATGGTCGGAGGATTGTGTCGGTCTAGTTCTCTAGCTGAGCAGTGAAGAAACCTGGCGGACATTGTGTTTATGTCTCGTACGCCAGCTCCCGCCCCCCTCATTCCTTATTGGTGGGCTTATACATTTGCGGAATGAGTGGCTTGTAGTCCTCGGCCCTTCTAGCAGGCAAGCAAAGTTCTACTGAGATGACGTCAAACGCGTCATATGACGTTAGGTCAGTAGAAATGTAAGGAGGACAGCTGATCCAAGGGAAGACTGGGTTAGACTGAGGAAAGAAATAACAATTTTTTTATATTATAATAGCGATTTTAGAATGAAAGTACGCCGGTTCTGTATCGGTGAAGTATTACTGAAAAGCTGATAAAGAAATGGTTGTTTAAATCAGTGTTACAGTCAAGTGTTTGTGTGTGTGCGTGCGCTCGGGTGCGTGTGTGTGTGTGTGTGTGTGTGTGTGTGTGTGCGTTTGTCATCACTTGTACTAACCAGGAAAAGTGTTATTGAAGTTTTTCTTTCACATCTAGTGAATCGAGATAAGCTAATAAGGCTTGTACCGTTGGACTACCGATATGCAAGAAGCAGCTAACCTCTAGCCATATAAACGGGGGTCCCAACCAGTGATGCCAGTAACCCGTTACTTATGCCGCATTTCCACTAGCACGTCTTGGCTCGGTATGGCTCGGCTCGGCGCGCTATTTGCGTGTTTCCACTAGCACGCAGTACCTGCAACCGGGTACATTTTTGGTATCACCTCAGCTCTGGTTCCAAGCGAGCCGAAGCGTTACTAAAACGTGACGTCAGCCGACTGCCTTCCACTGATTGGCCGATGAGTGTCCGTCACTGGAAGCGTCATATAACCGCGCGACGGACCGCCCGGAGTCTTCTCTGGCCTCTCTTTCTCTTGCTTTCTGTGCGACAAAAAGCCACAGGAGGTGGCAGCAGCAACACCGATCGCCTCCATGTCCTCCATGCTGTCCTCCTCTGATGTTGTTGTTGTTGTTGTTCTGGTCTTCCGGATTTGTACATTGCTCGGCGCCGTGTAAATGACGTCACAGCGGTTTCGCGCAGCCGTGTTATGACGACCCCGCCCACGTCGAGGACGCACCAGTTGTAATGGAAACACAACCAAACCGAGCCGAGCCGAGCCGTGCCGAGTCGTATCGAGCCGAGCCGTGCTATTGGAAATGCGCCATTAGTAACGCGTTACTGGCCTCGGACCACTTTTTTTTTCAGTGAGTATCAGTAAGTATTCTAACACGTTACTATTTCCAAACCAGTAATCAGAATAAAGTTACTCATCAAAGTCACTGTGCGTTAATATTTTGTTTATTTTTTACCGGATCACCGATTGGCGTTGAGAGCGATGGAGTGGTCTGTGTGTGTCTGTCTGTTTGTCTGTCCGTTTGTTTGCGTGAGAGTGCGTGTGCGTGGGAAGCGTAAGTCTCCAAAGACTTCAATCTATGCATGCGTGTGCGTGGGAAGCATAAGTCTCCAAAGACTTCAATCTATCAGAGACGAGTGTTGACTGTGACTCTACAGAGTCCGCGCCACCAGTTATTATTAGCGGCGGAATTAGTCGCGCGGTGCTGCGTGTGTGTGTGTGTGTGTGTGTGTGTGTGTGTGTGTGTGTGTGTGTGTGTGTGTGTGTGTGTGTGTGTGTGTGTGTGTGTGTGTGTGTGTGTGTGTGTGTGTGTGTGTGTGTGTGTGTGTGTGTGTGTGGGCGTCGCCCCGTAAAGCGCACGGTGATATTTTGTCTATGCATTAAAAGTTGGCGGAAGCGTAGCACCAAAATCTGGGCCCTGTATACAAGAGGTACTGATGGGGGCCCCCCCATCAGTACCACTGTGGGCGTTAGTATTGGCAAACCTGGTAGTATTTTTTTGTTTTGAGGCGGCAGGGGGTGTTATCGCAGCTAAATGTAACTAATAAAGTAACTTGTAATCTAACTTAGTTACTTTTAAAATCAAGTAATCAGTAAAGTAACTAAGTTATTATTTTAAGGAGTAACTAGTAATCAGTAATCTGATTACATTTTCAAGGTAATTGTGGCAACACTGGTCCCCACACACCAACGCCCGATATATACAGTCACAATCATATTACCGGTAATCATTAGAATAATCATTTTAGCGCAAGAGAAACAAGAAGTACCGTAGCAGTTTAAGCATAGCATTGTGTTTCTAGCTTTTTTGTGATAGCCCAAGCTAGAGCGCGAGAAGTTATTAAACGATCGATTCTGAATAAAGTATAAATGTTGTAGAAAATCTGTTTAGATATATTCGATATCTATATATATATCTATATATATATATATATATATATATATATATATATAATATATCAAATAAAAGAGTTTTGATTTGTTGCAAATGTTAACGTAGCCCAAATGAGTTTGTTATTCCAAGCGAATATGAACATTTAAAAAAAAAAATTGTGGAAGGAGTAGGGTCCCAAAGTCGAAGAGAATAAGAAAAAAAAAAGAAAGATAGAAAGAGAAAAAAAAGAATAAAGCCTAAGAAGAAGAATAGTTGAGCGCTGCATACAGCACTTACATAATAAATAAAAATAGAAAAATAAAGGGAACAGAAGGGAAAGCCGTTTTTTTGGTGAAACCACATAAGTCTTGTGCGTTTCGGCCGACCGTCAGACGGAGCCGGCAAATCCGGTGCCCGAAGCCGCACATTTCGGAAACCACTGTTTCAAATCTATCCAGACCTATGCGGCTTCGTGTTAGGATTTGTGTGGACGCGACCGCCTGAAACACAAACGATGACGTCATTAGCCCCACACCAGCTGGGGGACGTAACCCTGCGTTCACAACAAAAGATGCATTTGCTGCCCGAACGCGTTGCCGCCGAAGTTTTGCGGCGCCGCAAATCAAGTTTTGCGGTGCGGCAAAAGTTTTGCGGCGCGGCAAAGGTTTTGGCCGCAGTTTTGCAGCGCGTCAAGTTTCGCGGCAAGCGAGTTTTTCCCGCGTGCTTCTGAATTCATCAAACCATGGCCGACATTACGAGCATCATATCTCTTTACCTGTTGTGGAAGAGGGAGAGACGTCGGAATGCTCGTCGTCGTTTATGGGTTCATGAGACCATTCGGAGCCGTACAGAGATTATTACTGACACGCAGTAGGCCTACTACTATATATACACTACTACTACTAGTAGTAATAGTACTAGTAGTCTAGTAATACTACTACTAGTAATAGTACTAGTAGTCTACTAATAGTACTAGTAGTCTAATTCATTAATTTTAATACTATTCACTATTCATTCACTCAGTAGGCTTACGACAATTACTGATTGGCTGTTACGGCATGTCACTCAGTGGCAACGACTCAGTGGCAACGCTGTTGAACACTGATTGGCTGTCATCACGCGTTTGCTGCCGAAAAGTTGAAATATTTCAACTCGAGCAGCATTTGACGCGCCGCAAAATACGTGAACGCGCCCGCCGCCCGTGCCCGCTGCCGGGCACGGGCATGCCGCGCTGCAAATCAGATTTTGACGCGCCGCAAATCAAATTTTGCTGCCGGTTTTCTCGGCAGCAAATGCTGCGGCAGCAAAGCAGCAACGCGTCTCTACATTCACTTTGAATGGGATCGTGACGCGCGTCAACTTTTTGCATCTTTTGGTGTGAACGCAGGGTAAGAGTTGCGTTGAATTTTTATTTATTATTTTATTTGTATTCTTTTTGTAGCTTTAAATAAAGCCCCTTGATAAATGTAATTACTAACTGTACATTAAAAAGTATTTCTGCTAAATTTAAAAGGTTGGATCTCCTCGTGGCTGAATGCTTAATACAGCACGCAGGCTGTATGCGCGCAGCCTTGATGCGCTCCACTTTTTTCTGTGGAGAACCAGCGCCTTGACTATTCACTACAGCGTTTCTACAGCTCGATGCGGTTTCGCAATGACTCCGTCTTTACGGAGATATTCCTGAACCGCATAAAACAAAACCGGATCGTTTCTGCCCGTTTCCGCTCCGTGTGGACGGGGCCTTTAGTCAGGGGGCACGTTTGTAAAGAGTTGAAGTACTCAATTGTAAATCCATGTGTGAACGAATTTAGCATTGTTGTCTTTCACTGAAAATATGATCTTTTCCGTCGTAAAGTGTAATTCTGGCGAACCCAGTGTAAAAGTTCGTGGTCATGACCGTATCTTCTTAATAAAAGGCACGGAAGGTAATTAACAAGGTCTATTTCTTTCATGCACGTGTAAAAACTGCACCAACCTCGTCAGTCACTTTACACACACGTTTCACATATCCATACGCACGTCACATTAACAAGTGTATCAGTGCGCGGCACTATATACTACATCCCCCTTTCTTAACATGGATGTTAACCTTCAACACTGGTATTGCTTACCCATCTATAATGAAATCATTTGCTGTACTAATAAACTCAACTTAGTATGTTTGGTATTGTTCTTCCATTTGTGAATACCTCCAAGACACAGATTGAATAACATCTACATTGTGTCAACTTCTGTATAAGGCATGTCAAATACAAAACTTTTCTGCTTAAGAAACACATAAGAGACTTCAAACATTTCTCTTTAAGATGTTACCAAACAAACATCATTTCACATTTTGTTGTTTCATACACTTTAAACCTCTCAGGCGGTCTGACGACTCTCCCACTCCTGGGGCCTCATAGGTTGCGTACGCACAAAAACGTGGCGTACGTCCTTTTCCACGCTCACGTTGAGATGTACAAAACGTGAAATGACCGTAAAAATGTGCGGTCCCCACGCCAGCTCCAGAGCTGTCGTACGCACGTTTCTACAGCGATTGTTCCTTTGGCGACACTTAGAGGTGACGCTGGGAAACTGGGAAAAATGGGAAAACAATGACTCATCAGAGTGATTGCACATCAGAGACACACCAATGAACAATTAACACACCTTGCAATTATATCGGTGGCTAATATAAAAGCATGCGCAATGGATGAAGAAAATTGTTTTAAAAATGGCAGCGTTAGCGTTGTTAGAGGACATCGCAAATGGTCAAAATCCGAAGGGAACGTATAAACCCAGTCTCACCAAAATGCGTACAGATCGCACGGTTTGACATGCGTGCAGTACATACGCCAAATGACCATTTCGCGTGCATATGATACGCAAATAACGGTGTCAAATTGTGGCTGTGACGTACTACCGAATTTCAGACTTGCATTAACTATGTGGAGGGCGGATGCGTATATTTTTTCTTCAGAATTTCAGACTTTAACAACCATTTTATTGCACTTTTCCTTATCGGAAGCCGGAAATTCCCGAATTCTGAGTAAAGTTCAATGCAGCATGCATCGCTGGTGACGTCGGTATGGGTATAAAGTGATGCGTGGTATGTTTACGCATCCGCCCTCCACAGTAGTTAATGCTGGGTTTTGCGTATCATATGTACGCGAAATGGTTCATTTGTGCGTATGTAGGGCTACTGCACGCATGGCAAACCGTGCGATCTGTACGCATTTTGGTGAGACTGGGTTGGTATATTTAGGGAACGCGAGGACTTGCTCGCAAATGATGATGATTGGCTCATGAGGCCGATTTCGTTTCCCCAGGCCAGTATTACTGGAGCTGTGCGCAGAGCTGCGGCTGGCCCTAGGAGCGCCACCACAGCCAGGAGCCAGGGTTGTCCGTGCCCTCCTCCTGCTTGTCTATTCAAAAATAAAAAATTTAAGTTAATAAACACGAG
Source organism: Melanogrammus aeglefinus (assembly GCA_900291075.1). Lineage (NCBI taxonomy): Eukaryota > Metazoa > Chordata > Actinopteri > Gadiformes > Gadidae > Melanogrammus > Melanogrammus aeglefinus. Next base: position 1,912 of record OLKM01004975.1, on the reverse strand, counting down.
TCAAAGTCTTTATTATCCTGGCATCTTTACGGCACGACTATGTGTATTGTAAGCAGCCAATTGTATGACCAGTATAATTACAGCATTTATGACTTCAGCATATTTACCTTGGGGATGATCAGTGTCCCCTTCATGGGCTCCCACCACTCCGGTGAGAGCTGTGTCACCGACCAAAGCGGCCACTCTCAAATCGAAGGGGGAGAGTTCCCCCACTGCCGTCCCCCCACCTTTTGCGGTCACGCTTCAGCGGTGGGCAGAAACCCTCCGCTTCACCTCCACCTTGAGGTCTGACCCTTTTTTTTAATTTCAGAGTGTGTGCGCTGCTGAGACCCCACTGCATTGACGCCTCGCAAACACGCTCCACTCACTTCTCTTTGTTTTGGTATATTTATCCCTGTTGACAGGGTTCCACAAATAGCATATGCTTGCGCATTTCTACCTCGTGGAGCAAAATCTCGAGCTCGGACTCCGTAGTTTTTCGGTTTTGCCTCTGTTCATGGTGCCAGGTGATCGGATTAAAGAGGTGAATCTCAGGTCCAGAGGCCTTTTACATAAAATTGCATATTTAAATGAGGGCGTGGACAGGGAGTTTGGCACCTCGGCATGTGCGCTCAATTCCACGTTGATCGAGATGTACAAAAGAAACGTGCTTGGATCCGTGCGTTCGCACACTTTGATACATCTGAATTTATTTGTGCGTAAGACAGTTTCTGGGTTTTGGCGTACGCCAAGTTTCAGTATGAAATCCACGCAAGTCTTAGTACATGAGGCCCCTGGTGTGAGTGGAATTCAGCGTGGATGAAGGCTGAGAGTCCATACTCTCTGCTGTGCCCGTACCTGACAAGTCTGGCGGGTCCTCATCGACAACGTCTGCATCAGAAGTAGCCTGAGTACAGTCTGGCGTTTTTCTGAGATGGCGTCTGTTGCGTCTGTAGTGCTGTCCAGAAGACGCCACAATGATGTAGGAACGAGGTTCACCTCGCTTTTCAGTGACCACAGCCGGACGCCAGCCCTGTGCAGTTTCCATGTGCACGGTGGTGCCAGGGCTCAACTCAGGAAGCCGCCTGGTACCTCTGTTGTAGTACTGTTGCTGTCTTTTCTGCAGGTCTTTGAGAACAGAGTGTGGCGTTTCTGGGGTACTTGCAGGCTGGGAGCATTGGAGCGAGCGAGCATAGCAGAGTGCCTCCTCAGTACCCTGCCCATGAGCATCTGAGCAGGAGGAATATTCCATACTGTGGACAGCGCGTGTTCCTCAGGGTGAGAAGTGCAAGAAGAGGATCTATTCCTGTTTGTTGTGCCTTCTTGATCACCTGTTTCACAGTTTTGACATTTCTCTCTGCTAGCCATAGGACTGTGCCATAGCCTGGCTAGACTGAGTGAGTTGGAATGCCCCATGATGTTGCAAGCTATGCATATTCGCTGACTAGCGATGGTACATGGTCACACACAATCTCTATTGGATTTTCCTGTCTGGAAAAACACTGATTTGCATTTCCTAATGACTGCAACTGTGTGCTGTCTGTCCCTAATGTTCAGTACCTGCGTATTTTTGAGAAATAGATTCCACTATCATGAGATATGACTGACCTTGAATTTCAAAGATGTCTAGCTCCCAAACTTGAGCACGGAAGCTCAGGGTACATACATGTGTGATATCAATGGCTCTCATTTGTGTCTTGCTGGAACTGTTGAATGCACTGCAGTGGCTCTAAACGCATTTGCTACAATGTCTCTATTCATATTCCTGGCCAGTTGAAGTATACTTCTGGGCTAGGGCTCTTTGTTCTTTGCATTCCTTGATGGCCACATGCAACGATGCAAGCATTTCTTGTCTGCAGCAACGCTTGGTACATGATTATATCCGTGTCACCAGCAAAACTCAAATATAAAAAATGCCAATCTCTCACTGACA
>OLKM01004974.1:10000-19076 GCA_900291075.1 Melanogrammus aeglefinus | reverse complement strand
GAGACGGCGAAGACAGAGCGAGAGCGAGAGAGAGAGAGAGAGAGAGAGAGAGAGAGAGAGAGAGAGAGAGAGAGAGAGAGAGTCAGACAGAGATACGTTTTCACGGTGTGTTTCTGGCTGGTCAGATTACGGGGAACACCAGCTGACGTGAGAGTAGTAACAGGACTGAGCCACTGCATATAAAAGAGAGTCCGCTGCCCAATTATTATGGTATATTCCGAAGCGCTTCTTTCATGCCACAGCTTTACGTTTCCAGGAAGCCTTGAAGGAGAGTGGATATAATTGATTCAAATTGGACAACAGCGCGTCCTCTCGCTCGTACATTGTGACAAAAGTCGACCAACCACAGAGCAGAAGAGACTCGCTGAGTGTCCCCCTCTGCCAATGAGATGCAGTTAGCAAGTGTGAACAGTCCTTTCTCCATACCCTCCTCGCCGGCGCTTTGATGTGCGTAAATGCGACGGTAATAAGTCGCCGCAAGCTCACCTTTATTTCCCTTTTTTCGCCGTGTGTCGTTTTGTTTCTTCTTTTTTGTCCCTTTTGCTCACCAGTTTTTCCTTGGTGTCACCGTATATGATGTATCGCTCTGTCTCTCTCCCAGGAGTCACCTTTTCTCACCTTATCTCTTTGATATACCACTCAGTCAGAGGAAACGGGCCACTGTTTCCGCGAGATTAGCCCGGCCGCTATTGCTTAAAGCTTTGCTTCTGGAGGCATCTCTCCGGGTGACCTTTATTTTACTAGTGACACACGACACGTTATTGACTTTAAAACATGCTGTGCTGTGTCATCCCCTCAGACGTCTGCTTAAGAATCACGTTTTAAAAAGTCTGTCATTCTCCGACGGCCCCTCCTTCATCACACTTCAGATCAGGTCCGGGGGGGGGGGGCTGTCAGGGAGGCTGTCGGCGCGGCGACTGGACATAAAATGGAAGCGATTGAGAGGAGAAAAATGAGGAATTCACGTGGAGGTCGACACTGCTAACTGTAACCTTCTGTCATGGGCGCCACTCACTCAAAAACAACCTGTGACTGCCGTCTACTCTAATTGGCTCAACACAAATCACACCTGACCAACCCTGAAGGTCCCGGGGACAGGCAGGCAGGGAGCTGCCAGAGAGGGGGGTTGTGCATGTACTCAACACTGCCAGCGCTAGGACAAACCAAAGAGCCTGGCTGGTCGGGATGAGGAGCGGCTTACGGCTGGTTAGCAAGTCTTTAGGGCCGAATGTCCCACACATGGGAAACTGGGAGGCGGACGGCGCAATAACCTTCTCCTTCGTTGGATCCAGGTGGGTGACTGTGTAGCAGTCCCTTTCCTCCCCACCCAAGACCTCATGAAGGAGGTGCTACACAATGAGCTAGGTGAGGCTAATCTGAGCACTGAGCACACATGCTAAACATGACGCTAGGCATGAGCTCCGATGGGTTGGGGGAGATACCATTACCGCCCTTTGTGCCCCCCGCCTCCATCTCTCCTTCCGATCTCCGAGACCCTTGTACTGCTTTGTCTGGGCTCCCCTGGGTGGAGGGTTTCATTCTGCCACGGAAGAAGGGTGAGGACTTCGATAAGGGGTGTCTTTGTTTTTCAAGGCGGTGTTGATATCTTCGATACAACAGCGCGATACCTATCCTAAATACGATTGCAACCAACCCATTTCTTTCTTGTCTTTTTCATTTTATGCGCTCCAGTGTGTTGGAAGATGGGAAGTGAGGCGATGTTGCTGCTAGCTGCTAGCCTGTCATGGACTGTGTGGCTGTGTCTGGCTCTGTGTGTGGCTGTGTGTATGGATGTGTGTGTGGCTCTGTGTGTGGCTCTGTGTGTGGCTGTGTGTATGGATGTGAGTGTGGCTCTGAGTGTGGCTGTGTGTATGGATGTGAGTGTGGCTCTGAGTGTGGCTGTGTGTATGGATGTGTGTGTGGCTCTGTGTGTGGCTCTGTGTGTGGCTGTGTGTATGGCTGTGTGTATGGATGTGTGTGTGGCTGTGTGTGTGGCTTTGTGTGTGTTGCTGTGTGTGTGTGGCTGTGTGTGGCTGTGTATGGATGTGTATGGCTGTGTATGGATGTGTATGGATGTGTATGGATGTGTATGGATGTGTATGGCTGTGTATGGATGTGTATGGCTGTGTGTGGATGTGTGTGGATGTGTATGGCTGTGTATGGATGTGTATGGATGTGTATGGATGTGTATGGCTGTGTTTGTGTATGGCTGTGTATGGATGTGTATGGCTGTGTTTGTGTATGGCTGTGTATGGATGTGTATGGCTGTGTGTGTATGGCTGTGTATGGATGTGTATGGCTGTGTGTGGATGTGTATGGATGTGTATGGATGTGTATGGATGTGTATGGCTGTGTATGGATGTGTATGGCTGTGTTGTATGGCTGTGTATGGATGTGTATGGATGTGTATGGATGTGTATGGATGTGTATGGCTGTGTATGGATGTGTGTACGGATGCGGGTCGCTGATGTGTGCCCACTCACGTTGAGCGTCTCATGGCCGTTGTACTTGGCCCTGATGAGTGGTGTCTGGATGATGTCCAGGTTGGTGCCGGTCACTATCACCGGAGTGTGTCCGCTGTTGAGGGGGAGATAATGAGCCATTAACAACTGGGGTTCAGCCGGCGTACGAGTAGCCCGTGGATGTTCACACTCACAGATACATGACAGGTGGGAAGGAGAGAAAAGAGAGGAGAAAATGAGGGAAGAACAAGACAATGTGTCTGCTGCAAAAGACCATGGGCCCGGCGTTGGAGTTAGTGAATTTATATATTAATACGTAGACAAAAGAGCCGTGATTTTGTTGGAAATAGATAGCTATCCACATCCATCAATTATCATCTTTTCAATTTCATTGTTCGACAGAAACGATCGTCAGGGTCTTTTAATGCTTCAACGTGTTTGGGTGTTCGGTTAGGAGCCAACTAACCCACCTCATATGTTCAACCTGTGTATCAAACGTCAATGCTACATGCCACCTAGGTGACTTATTTTGGGTTCCCCCAGATAAAGGACGCAGGTTGGTGGTATGAATGATGATAATGAGTGTGGAGATGGCTGGTTTAACCTATGCACTAACGACTGAATGTGCAACAGATTCAGGTCACCCAGCCCCAACGTCCAGTCTCCACCAGGTGAGGCTGCTTAAACCAGCCATCACCCACACACACTCCCAAACACTGACGTCGTGCTGTAGGCTGTATGCTGGGCGCTCTGGTCTATCAATCACACGTGAGGAACCAGACGGAGAACCCTGGACCTGGACCATGGCTTTACCTGAAGATGCTCCACTCGGGCTCGATCTTGGTGATGGTGGGGTCTTCCACGTACTCGAAGCGCTGGTCCTTCTGCAGGTGGGCCTTGTCCACGCTGACCGACACCGACACGTTGCCATAGCCGTTCAGGGACGCGTGTGAGCGACAGGTGAGCCACTGCCCGCCCCTCCTACAGGGCACATGATCACAACACGTCAGTTGGTTTGGTGAGCGTTGTTGGTGCGCTGTCAGTGGCACGTGTGTCATATAGGAGTATAACCAAGGAGTGCATCCACCCTAACCCTCCCCCTAACCTTAACCCTAACCCCTAACCCCTAACCCTAACCCTAACGCCTAACCCTAACCCTAACCCTAACCCTAACCCCCTAACCTTAACCCTAACCCCTAACCCCTAACCCTAACCCTAACGCCTAACCCTAACCCTAACCCTAACCCTAACCAAGGAGTGCATCCACCCTAACCCTCCCCCTAACCTTAACCCCTAACCCCTAACCCTAACCCCAACCCTAACGCCTAACCCTAACCCTAACCAAGGAGTGCATCCACCCTAACCCTCCCCCTAACCTTAACCCTAACCCCTAACCCCTAACCCCTAACCCTAACCCCTAACCCTAACCCTAACCAAGGAGTGCATCCACCCTAACCCTCCCCCTAACCTTAACCCTAACCCCTAACCCTAACCCCAACCCTAACGCCTAACCCTAACGCCTAACCCTAACCCTAACCCTAACCCTAACCCCTAACCCTAACCCTAACCCCTAACCCTAACCCTAACCCTAACCCAAACCCTAACCCTAACCCTAACCACCCTAACCCTAACCCCTAACCCCTAACCCTAACCCCAACCCTAACGCCTAACCCTAACCCTAACCAAGGAGTGCATCCACCCTAACCCTCCCCCTAACCTTAACCCTAACCCCTAACCCTAACCCTAACCCAAACCCTAACCCCTAACCCTAACCCTAACCCTAACCCCTAACCCTACAAACCCTAACCCCTAACCCCTAACCCTAGAAGGATGCTAGTCATGTCTGATTGTATTTATCGATTCCCTCTGGACTCTGACTATGTTTAGGCTGCAGCTGTTACAGATTATTCCTTGATGGTAAAACGATTCTCCCCTCGAGGAAGTCAATCACTTTACCTCCCAGTCTGCGTGACGGACTTAAAATGAGACTTCTGCGAGGGTTCTGCCAATCATGTCCTTGTCTTACTGCAGGGGGCTTAAATCGGTTCCGCTAAATTGAGAGGTTAGTATAATTAATAGAAATTGATTTTCCAGCATCGATTCTCTCCACCTGGAGCTGCTTATTGATAAGTGGCTGATATGGTTATTGATCTGTGGCTGATATGGTTATTGATCTGTGGCTGATATGGTTATTGATCGGTGACTGGATATGGTTATTGATCTGTGGCTGATATGGTTATTGATCTGTGGCTGATATGGTTATTGATCTGTGGCTGATATGGTTATTGATCAGGGGCTGATATGGTTATTGATCTGTGGCTGATATGGTTATTGATCAGGGGCTGATATGGTTATTGATCTGTGGCTGATATGGTTATTGATTGGTGGCTGATATGGTTATTGATCTGTGGCTGATATGGTTATTGATTTGTGGCTGATATGGTTATTGATATGTGGCTGATATGGTTATTGATTGGTGGCTGATATGGTTATTGATCTGTGGCTGATATGGTTATTTATCTGTGGCTGATATGGTTATTGATCAGGGGCTGATATGGTTATTGATCAGGGGCTGATATGGTTATTGATCTGTGGCTGATATGCTTATTTATCTGTGGCTGATATGGTTATTGATCAGGGGCTGATATGGTTATTCATCTGGTTGGGGTGTCTGGCCGTGCTCTCCGCTCACCGGAGCAGAGAGCACGGCTGGTCTTTGAAGAGGACAGACACGTTGCTCCCCGCGTCCAGATTGCTCCCGGTGATGTTGACGACTGTCCCCCCGGAAACGGGCCCCCGGCTGGGCTTCAGGTGAATGAGCCTGGGCACCTGAAGGAGTCAAGGGGTCAAAGGTCACGACACGAAAGGGTCACGGCATAAGTGTGAATCACTGTGACCATGGATGACTTTCAGTAATACACTACTGTGTGTAACTATATTAAGTTATCTTATACAATGCTGTTAACGTTTTCACCACTGAAATACCCGGCGAGCATCATCCAGCGGAATCGATCGAAAACATCCTTCAATTACATTTTTTTAAATGTTTAGTTCTATTTCATTCCTTCTGACCGCCAGAGGCGGTGCTTTAGCACTGGATGTTCCATCTCGCGCATGCGCAGGTTGAGTAATTATACCAACAAAGTCACCTGTGACACCTGGGTGATCCGAGAATGTCTATATATTCCGGAGTCACCCGAGGATCTGTTCCTTCTATCTTCTCGCGGTAGCGTACTAGCAGGACACACAAACATTGTTTGTTGTAAGAGATACCATATTAGCTTGTCGCAAGTAGCCTTGTAATCCAAGGGTTGGTGCCTCGATTGGACTTCGTCCACCAAGGGCTGCGACTTCCAATTTGTTTGATTTCGGCAGGGGTGAGTAAAGTGTGTAGGCTTGCCGACTAGCCGCCGGCTAGCACGGCAGCTGATTTCACCTCACTATCCTTTGCTTTAATTTGCTTAGAGCATTTATCGGCGGCTAGTTTTCAGTCACTGTGTTATTCTTTCGGCCTCACACCGTTTCTCGTGTGCGTTCGCCTAAGCCTGGTTGCTCACTTGTATGCTCGCCAGTGCGCGGCTTGGGGTCCAAGCCGCTGTCACTGTATTTATTTAGCCGGTTGCGTTCTTTGATTTGATCGCCACTGAGTGGCTTGGGGTTCCAAAAACCATCACTGTATTTTCCTAGCGCACTGTTTTTCGGGCGCATCGTTGCTCGGGTGCTCTCGCCTATAGCTTGATTGCCTAGCCTGTGTTAATTTGCTTTCCAGTGGGCTGCTTGGGTTTCCAAGGCTCGCCGTCACTGTTATTGTTGGGGTGTCGAGTCGTTGCTGGGGTGCTCTCGCCTAAAGCTCGATTACTTAGCCTACTAATTAATTTGCTTGCAATTCATTTTTGCCCAAAATGGCCTCCCTGCAGGCGGAGGATGGCCATGACCATTGCCCTGCATGTCTCGGGGTTGAACACCTGAGGGAAGCAGTGTCAGGCAACCTGTGCATGAACTGTGGTTTCATGTCTCATGCACTGAGGCTAGCTAGATTGGCTGAGGTGGAGGGCGGACCAGGGTTGCTGCCATACCTGGACGACTGGTTGGTAATTTCCCCAACTCGGGAGCAAGCGGTCAGGGACACAGCGATGCTCCTCAGCCATGTGGACCGGCTTGGCCTCACGGTCAACTTTGCCAAGAGCAACCTTACACCATGTCGGGTTGTGTGCTATCTACGGCTTGTCCTCGACTCGGTGGCCATGCGGGCCTGCCTCTCTCCAAAGCGCGTAGCTACCATTCTGCAGCTGCTACAGTGCTTCAGGCGGGGGAAGTTGCTGGAATACAGCCTCTTCCTTCGACTGATAGGTATGCTGACCTCAGCATCCATGGTGGTCCCTTCTGGAGGCCTTCTGGAGTTGCGTCCCCTTCAGATCTTGGACCCCAAGTGGCAGGGTCACCCTTAGGGAATCCGGGGCGCCTGCGGCTGTGCGTGTGGCCCCTGAGAGCCAGGACCCACTGCTGACGTCTTGCGACCAGTGGTCCGTACCATTTTTAGTTCAAGGGCACCCTCCACTAGGTTGCTCTATGCAAACAGGTGGAAGTTGCTTTTCACAGTGGTGCGTGGCGCGGGGCGAGGTCCCAGAGACTTGCTCAGTGGTAGTGATACTACACTTTCTGCAGTCTGTGTTGGACAACAGGAGAGCTGCGTCTACCCTGCGTGTTTATATGGCCACGATCTCGGCCACACATGCAAGGGTGGATAACCAGATGGTAGGGTCCCACTACCTAATCAGGCAGTTTCTGAAGGGAGCCCAGAGGCTTCAACCGCCACGATCCCTGAGGGCACCATCATGGGACCTGCAAGTAGCTCTGAGGTCCTTATGTCTACCTCCATTTGAGCCACTAAGTCAGGCAGACCTGACGCGGCTGTCCATAAAGACGGCTTTTCGCCTTGGCATTGCGACTGCAAACGGGTCGGTGAACTCCATGCCTTTGTCAGTGAGCCCGGCGTGTTTGCGCTGGCACGCAGATGGGTCAGGAGTGGTGCTCTGGCCGAATCCATCATTCCTACGCAAACGATTGTCTCCCCATCATGTAAACCAATCAATTGAGTTGGCTGCTTTCAATCACCCAGGCTCTCCAGGGGGTGCAGAAAGAGTGTCAGACCTGTTGTGCCCGGTGTGGATGCTTAGGGCATAAGTTGAAGCGACAACCAGCTTGCGTAAGACGGATAACCTCTTTGTCTGTTACGGGGGCTGCAGGAAGGGGCCTGCCCTGTCGAAACAAAGACTCTCCCACTGGGTTGTTGATGTGGTCTTGAATGGCTATAGAGCACAGGGGCTCCCTATGCCCTTGGCTGTTAAGTGCCACTCTACCAGGAGTATGGCTACATCATGGGCTGCCTTGAATGGGTTCCACTTCAGGACATTTGCTCCGCGGCTACATGGTCCTCATCATGTACGTTTGCTCGATACCACAGGGTTAATGTCGCTACTCCTCATCCTGTGGCGACGGCTGTCTTGTCGGTGGCTTCGAGCCCTTGATTGGTGAGCACTCTTCGTGACCTTTTTGGTATTAGTCATCCAGTGCTAAAGCACCGCCTCTGGCGGTCAGTAGGAGTGAAATAGAACGATAGTTACGTGTGTAACTACGGTTCTATGAATTCCGGATGACCGCCGGAATTCTCTGTCACTCAGACTTCTCAGATTCTGCGAGAAGATCCAGTTGGAACAGATCCTCGGGTGACTCCGGAATATATAGCCATTCTCGGATCACCCAGGTGTCACAGGTGACTTTGTTGGTATGATTACTCGACCTGCGCATGCGCGAGAATGGAACATCCAGTGCTAAAGCACCGCCTCTGGCGGTCAGTAGGAATTCATAGAACCGTAGTTACATTCGTAACTATCGTTTTCTTTGGTTAGTAATTTTAAACGGTTAGTATTCTTGTATTCTCTAATATTACAATGGCCATTACGGCTGCCATGAACGCGCCCTTGGTGTGACCCCGACTCAAATCCCTCGTTAACGCCACTAATGGAACACTTTCTGGGTTTCACGGGAGCCCCACAAAGGGCCCCTTCCCAACGCACAGAAACCCCAGACGGGCCGTGAACATGGCTCTCTACATGATTACAATATTAGTCTTTCATAATGAGATTTGGGCCGTGGCATACATTCGCTCTATTAGAGTTTAATTTCGCTGGAAAAAAAAAAGTTTCTGAAACTTTATTATTAGTATGTGCTCGTCAACGATCCTGGCTATAAAAAGGATGGGGATTTCTAGTCCAAACCAAAGGAACCAGAGGTGGTTAATGAGGAACCTGCTGGTGGATACTACAGTAAACCCACAGACGTTTATTTAGCCAGCTCATCTTCTGTGTGTTGTGACACCTCCCCCCGTGTTGCATAACCTTTACTTGTGGAAGGGAGGGGGGCTATGGGCTTGAGACAGAGACCTTGTAATGGATGCATGTAGGAAATAGTTAGAGCATGTGATGCACAATGCTTGATGGCCACGATATCCCTTCTATTTAGCAGAATATGGAGCGAGCCTGTCTGTGTGTTTGTGTGACAAGGTCCTAACAGGTACCTGTGGACTAGTTAAAACAGAAGGTGCGAGGGTGCAT
>OLKM01004974.1:2500-5000 GCA_900291075.1 Melanogrammus aeglefinus | reverse complement strand
ACCAAATTATAAAACATTCAGAAACAAACCTACCTCACCCATTGGAAACACTAATGCACACACACAGAGGCAAATGCAGTGTTATCTGTGGCCCTAAAATAGACACGGTGGCCCCTACCTGACCACAGTCACGTGATGTTAGACACAGAGTGTTGTTAACAAGGTACAGACTGAGGGCGCTGACAGCCTGGCCATAGAAACAGGGCGGCCATAAAGAGATCACTGGCTGCCCAAGAGGAGCGGCTGAGCCAGCAGTGTGGAGAGGCTGCTGTAGAGACCGAGCAGCACTTCCTCCTCCTCTGCCCCAAATTCAAAAATGTCCGCGAAATATACTTTAGCAAATTCGGCCAAAAACACCCACATTTTATAAACTCCCATGTAGACCAACTACAGATATTAATGGGAGAGAGAAGAGAGAGCTCTGTCCTCGCAGGACAGTTTATTTCAGCTCGCCACAAAATGAGAGGATGACATTCTACACCAGGCCTCACTGTTTGATTGATTACTGATTATTAGTAACCTATAATGTGTTTTAAGTAGCTTTTCATTTCATTAATTGAATGACATTCTGTTTTTTTTCTATTAATTCTATATATATCTGTATGTTATGTTATATTGTTACAGGTTGATCTATGTACATATTGTTCTGATGTTCTATTTGTAATACTGTAATGCTTTGGCAACACTATTTGTCATGCCAATAAAGCTTTTTTGAATTTGAATTTGAGAGAGACGGAGAGAGAGAGAACAAGAGAGAGAGAGAGAGAGAGAGAGAGAGAGAGAGAGAGAGAGAGAGAGAGAGAGAGAGAGAGAGAGAGAGAAGAGAGAGAGAGAGAGAGAGAGACAGAGAGAGAGAGAGAGAGGGAGAGAGACAGAGAGCGAGCGAGAGAGAGGAAGAGAGAGACAGAGAGAGAGAGAGAGAGAGAGAAGAGAGTAGAGAGAGAGAGAGAGAGAGAGAGAGAGGGAGAGAGGAGAGAGAGAGAGAGAGGAGAGAGAGGAAGAGAGAGACAGAGAGAGAGAGAGAGAGTACAAGAGAGAGAGAGAGACGAGAGAGAGAGAGAGAGAGAGAGAGAGAGAGAGAGAGAGAGAGAGAGAGAGAGAGAGAGAGAGAGAGAGAGAGAGAGAGAGAGAGAGAGAGAGAGAGAGAGAGAGAGAGAGAGAGAGAGAGAGAGAGAGAGAGAGAGAGAGAGAGAGAGAGAGAGAGAGAGAGAGAGAGAGAGAGAGAGAGAGAGAGAGAGAGGAGAGAGAGAGAGAGAGAGAGAGAGGAAGAGAGAGAGAGAGAGAGAGAGAGAGAGAGAAGAGAGAGAGAGAGAGAGAGCGAGGAAGAGAAGGAAAATGAGAGAGAGCAAGAGAGACTCAATAAGCTGTTGATTTGATTTGTGACTTTGACATATTAATTGACCGTTTGGGTTGAGGCTGTTTCTTGCTGTCCCTCTCTCTCCGTGTCCCTTTACCCGTCGCTGATCACAGTTGACGTCAAGCGTCTCCGATAACGGATCACATTATAGAATGCATTATATTAAACCCGCTGTTATCTCAGAAGTCCCTCACTCTTCATTCAGCTTCTATTTTTTCAGAAGGTGGTGCTGTGATAGACTGAGACAAACGCCATGTTTCCTACCGGCCGCTGGCTGCCTTGGTCTGGGCCAAAGTATTGAACCACGGGGGCTGTTAAGGATGGATAAAGGTTGACCACAATTCTGATGAGGCAACGTTAAGAGCAGAACCTGACACTATGGCTATACTAGTATAGCCATAGTTATACTAGTATAACTATGACTATACTAGTATGACTATGGCTATACTAGTATAGCCATAGTCTATACTAGTATGACTATGGCTATACTAGTATAACTATGGCTATACTAGTATAGCCATAGTTATACTAGTATAACTATGGCTATACTAGTATAGCCATAGTTATACTAGTATAACTATGGCTATACTAGTATAGCCATAGTTATACTAGTATAACTATGGCTATACTAGTATGACTATGGCTATACTAGTATAGCCATAGTTATACTAGTATAACTATGGCTATACTAGTATAGCCATAGTTATACTAGTATAACTATGGCTATACTAGTATAGACTATGGCTATACTAGTATAGCCATAGTTATACTAGTATGACTATGGCTATACTAGTATACTGTAGGAGCCCACTCAAAAACCCTATCTATTATGTATACATATAAACTACTCATTTTCTAATGGTTTTCTTGTTCTACATGTATGTACATGTATGTACATTACATACATAGTAATGCATTAAATAAAATGAAACATTCATTTTTATTCGATTAAAACTGATCCCAGGGCTCTTAATGAGGTATCAATGCAAATGACTACAACAGTGCAGTTGGCAAGGCGACAAGGACAGGTGACAACATGGAGGAAGGAGGAAGAAAGACCCAGCAGCTTTCTGGCATTGCTATTTTAACACACACACACACACACACACACACACACACCACACACACACCACACACACACAA
>OLKM01004973.1:0-19081 GCA_900291075.1 Melanogrammus aeglefinus | reverse complement strand
CACACTAATTCATTTGGCCAATTAACCTACTGTACAGATCGAACCTTTCATGCCTACAGATATTCGCCTGTTAAGATATGTCAAAGCTCGTGGAACCCCATTGCCTTAGTTCTAAATTAAGATTCTTAGAATACTTTCATTAATCCAGACTAGTTAGGCTATTCGTCTCACCACAAGACAGTCCCCCTGCTCATGCGATTTAAATAAAGTGTCTTACAATCTCAAACACAATGTGGTAATTTAACACAATTACTTCTACGCTGCAGCTAATTGCTCAATTCTGTAATGCCCCTATTTCAATTATTCTGGAACTACAACCAACGCGCCATCGCAGATTGAAAGATAATATCTTTGATGTTAGCAAACCAATTCACGTTACCTTTGCCTTCTAGTAACAGACCCAGTTAAGTCTTATGCTATCTACTTACTTACCTTAACACCCGATATGACTTAATCATCCTCAAGCTAACCCCATTCATGTCAACAGAAAATAATCCATCAGAAAGAGCAACAGTCATAACCACAACATCGTCAACCTACATATCATCATTTGTCAGTTATTTTCAACACAAACCCATTTTCTCCATTGGCAGACACAGAAATGCCTCGTCACATTAGCTTTGCTGTCAGACGCTTTGACACTCCTCCTTACGCCTTGAATCCCTTGTTTAAATACAGAAAGGCGTGCGTTTTTGTGGCAAAGGCTCACCATGGATTGTGTTTGAATCCTCCTCTTCTTCAATTCATCTTGCACCAGAAGAAACCAGATTTCCCCGGTAAAAACAGTCCCTTCTTGCAAAAAGGGGCTCGCCCTCTCTTAACGGCAGTCGGTCTTGCGCTGGAGCGCTCCTCGCGCTTTCTGACTGTCCCTCCTCTTCCGAAATGGAACTGGAAGACAGGAGGAGAAATCTTTGCTGCGTAGGCGCCCGTGGCCGCCCGTGCCCGGCACATCATCCCGCCGGGTTACGATCTGGCTGGCGCTACAAGGACCCCCCAGGCCCCGCCCCGGCACCCGGCCCCCGTCCCTTGCGGTGGTTAGCGCGGCGTTCTGCGCGGCCCAGCACCCCAGGTCCAGGCAGCGGAGAGGGCAGGTGTGCGAAAAAGATGAATTTCTAGAAACGACCACCAACTAACAACCTTCAACTTCACAACTAGTACCTTCGCAACAGATATGTGCCTAGCCCCCGCCCCCCCCGTAACATTCAGACATTGGGCATCACTAAGCTAAAAACATGAAACAATCATAGGATTTCTAACCGTATTGGGGGGGGGAGATGTGGCATCCGTTGTACGGTCTAGAGTTTATCTCTGCAGAGTTTTGACAATAAGTAGGACCAGAGCGTGCACAACAGAAAATAATATAAAATAACATTACCATCCAGATAACTTCAGTTGACGAAATCCTGTTCTTTCATCATTGATAACGGACCTTCCATCAGCTGGGTTCCGAAGCCCCGCTTGTAGCGTTCCCCGACGGAACCCCTCCATGACCCGGCGACAGGGTGTGTAGGTGGTCGGCTGCGACAGCAGCACCATAGAACTCTTGTTAGGACTCTGGCCCAGTAGTTTTTGGATCAAGGCCTCAGTCTGTTCTCACACTGTATCTGACGGGTTTGGGAAAATGGTCACTGTCACCAGTCGCTATCATGTCGGCTTAAATGGACCATTTAGATCAGGAAATTACTGAAGAAACCCCCCTGTTTCCCAAGTTCATCTTCTGAAGTACCAATCATCTCCACATGCCAACAGCAGTGTTGCAATCTTAGCAAGCCCCTACCAACAAAAAAATATTAATCTATAGTGCCGCAACACGTTTCCATAAATAGTCAGATCCTCTCCTGCCTATCGACCTGTCCTGTCCCACCTGACCGCAGCTACACCACGTTGGATCATGCGTTCAGCAAGTCTTGGCGCAGTGAACTCCGCCTCAGCTCCTCCCACCATAAAGTCGTTTCCCTTGAACTGCAGTTCCCACAACCTAAGAGAAAGGGAAAAACAGGATGTTTGAGCAAATCGTTTTTTTTTCCCAAATAATAAAATAAAAATCAGATTACTAGAATTAGCTTGCGTCGAATCAAGCCCTTTACCGCACTGTCCCTCCTCTTCCACTTAGCGCCAGCACACACAGACAGATTTCAGTTAATTCTTAGCCTCCTAATGCAAAACAAATTATCAGTTATTTCACTGAGCTGAGGCGATTTTACACTTCGTGTTATTTGGCCGCGGTTTTCCTATTGTTTCTCCAGTGAGATGAAGGCAGAAATATCTGAAACTAAAACTTGTAAACAGGATACTGTGCCCTGTTTTACAAATCCAAACAGTCCACAACCCAAATCTTGACAATTTATGAATCATCATTTACACTGCTTTTAGGACATATCAATGATGTTGGACCAATGTATTTCTTGCTTTCAAACGTACAATATTCAGTGGTTCTCAATCCATTTTTATTTTATGTTGAGACATTTTTTTTTTAAAGAAATTTGCCTATGTCTATTGTGTGTTACTTGCGCATTATGAGGTAGTTGCCAATCTCTGAAGCCTTCAAGAGTTGTGTAATTTGTTTTTCTATATGGTCGGTGACATACTTTCAATGTGTTGGGTCCTTCCTTCACAAAAACTCTAAATTTTAATGCAGACCTGTTAACCTTTCCTCTTTTTTCCCCCAATAGCGTAACACATTTCCTTCACTGTTGATCCATTGGCCCCCAATGTGCTTATCGGTACTGGATAGAATGGTATTTTTGCATTGCATACATTCATAAACCCAAATATCCTTTGAAGTAATATAAAACACCCCTAAAATAGACCCATTCAAAGGTCAGGCAGCCAAATTCCTGAGCCCCAAGTCCCACGTCTGAAAACCAGTCTGCAACTGAAAAACACAAGTGAAGTTTAAGGTCAGGGTTAACACTCTCCTTCCTATTCCACTCCAACCCAATTAGCAACATGCTATTGATTTCATGATTGTTGCTAATTCAAATGTGAATCGTGGATAGCGATTCTTGAACCACCTTCAGAGAAATGCCGCTACGCTCTCAGTAGCCATTCATCCATTTAATTGATGCATTTTCTGCACACTTCCCTTTACCAATAATAGCAAAGTCTGAAAAATGGTATACATTCTGGCATATACCTAACTATTCTATATCCCAGCAAAACACGATTCATAACTCTAACTCACGCTCCTAACTCATCATTTCTTTTAACATAGTGCAAGAGATGATGGCCAGATCCAAGAAAGTATCTACTGGCTGTGGACCGTCTGTCTGGGTGCGTTTGCTTAAGGGCTAAGCCGTCTCCTCACGTTGCAATGCACCATGTGTGCGCGCAATTCTTCTAACCAAAGTGCTATTAAACTCTATACTGAACGAAGTTAGGTAGTAACCAAAACTTGTCCTTCCTTCATTTCTGAGCTGGAGCCAAATAAACAGGTTATTTTTTTTAATTTAAGCTGAAAAGGAACGAGTCACGCGAAATGACATATTAACTAGTCAAGACGTTAACGAACCAAAATCTCATCCATTCTACATAGCGGCTATTTTCCGGTTGTAATACATTAAAGAGACAACATCTCCCTCTAGGGTTAATCTATTTTTCCAGATAGAATATTAAAGATTTTCAAAATTTTACATATTATGAACACACATGAATACTGGAATAATATTTACTTACACTCTAATATGGACGAGTGAGCATTCTGCAAATCTTCAAATAATCTCTGTGCAACCAGACCAACACCATATTAATAAACTAGGCCATCCTTTGCGTGCCAAAAATGATTTCATATAAATAAAAATGATGACCTCCTGAACACTGTTTGATCCATAGAACAAACCCCCATCTTCTCAGCTCCGGAGGCCATCTCTTAGACACGCTGGCTGATGTGGTGGAGTCTTCAGCAGGGAGCCCTTCTTCACCTTCTGTTAGCCAAACGCACACAATTATTACAGGTGATGTCTGTAAGAGGCAATTGGATGCAACATACTAAACTAAGGTAAAAAAAAGCTACTTGAGCATGCCTTGGGCCCCGATGACACATCAATACATAGGACTGAGAGGAAGATCGGTGATGATGCGCTGTCTGCACTTGTCGCCACTCAGCTGGATCATCCGAATCTAAGACCCAAAACAGAGGCACATCTGAAGACAGATCACACATACATGACTTAGAGTGTTTTGAGCCATTTAAGAAGTTCTCACTGAGCCCCTAGCTCTTGCCAACTTTTGGCAGCTCCTGGAACAATCTGTAGCAATCTGACTGGGTATCATGTTTCAGCAGGTTCTTTTGCCATTCGGGTTCCCATATTGGCCCAGTCCAATGAATCCCACCTTGTCGTCTTCGAACGCCCATGGATCTGTTGGACACTACATGCAACAGAAATTCCGTAGTCGCCATCCACTATTGATCATATCGTCGAATTTAATACAATTTCTCACCGTGACCGTCTAGATTGCCAACGGTTATCAACCATGTAATAGCAGTTACAAGGTTTCTATATTTCTGACGTCATGTACTCGCAACGCTTTATGCCCTTTGCCCTTCAAGTCAATGTAATCCTAAACGCAATCAGCACATGCATTTTACTTCTACTTGCATAAATACGTCTTATAACATGGACATTGGTATAACGAGTTTTTGTATTCATTGACTTGACGTTAGCATTCAGATTTTCGAGGGCATAGGCCTACAATGTGCAGTCTACAATTTCTAGATCCGTTGCCTGCCAACTAGTTTCATGTCTAGACACTGTATATTGTTTAAAGCCTACAATGAAGATTCCCATTTTTTCCCCTTTTTCCCCCCCAACTAAAGCAAAAAAAAGGCCGTTACGCCTAATTTTCCACCTGGCGCACGCGCCGGAACGGCTGCGAATCTGCTGCGTCCATTCCACCGGCGGAACGGCGCGCAGTGCTGCCTGGAGCCAGCCGTATTCACGCGAGATAATCGAAACCTATGTACTCACCTTCCACTCCAAAACTACTGGCAATTAAATGCCACTTTTGTCCTTCGCCAGTGTCCTTATAAAAGAATGGATTTATTTATAAATTATTTATTGTTCCTCCACTTCGACAATAGTCTCTCGCGTTCATGTTGCCCACCTCCGAGGCCCTTTAGATTGATTGACTGCTGACCTGGCTCTTGCCACCGTTTGGACGTAATAATTTTTGATTATGAAGTTGGTAATAGACTTAATTGAGCCGAGGTAATGCGTTTTATTTTGAACAATTGCCCGGCATCCTTTATATGGCTTTACTTTTTCATTCCTGCCCGGCTCGATCTCCTCTGTTGAAATTCTGCGCGGCCCAGAACGCTTGCTCAAAAATAGACAGTGTACGGGAATGATAGCCGCTGCGGCGCGCGAGCGCTCCTGGACGCTGCTGAGACGTTCCCAGGCGCGCCGCGTGGAAATGGTTTTATTAAGTGGCAGCGATCAGCAGCGGTGACCGCGGCGCTTACGTCCACGGTGGAAATCAAGGCTAGCCCCACAACAGGAGACGGATTGGAATGACTCCATCGCGTCATGCACTCAACATAGGTCAACTTTGGTTTAGACTTGACAGAGTCAAACATTAATTCTGGCATTTTCATATCAACAAAAAGCGCACTTTATCGAAGTTAAGGATTTCCACCACGTTTTAACGTTACTTAACGTACGTTACGTACAAAAGCATACTCTTAGTTATATCAGGTAACCGAGAAAGCACGCGTAAAAACAGGTTTAAAGACGATGTTATCATTTTCAATAGGGTCATAGCATTGCAACTTGTAGATAACACTTCTTGACTCACCTTACCAACGCGAAATTCCATACATGTTTGATAAACCTTGCCCCCAAGTACCGCGACCCTCTCAGAGCTGCCGCCATGTTCTTTCCCTTGACCTCACCTTGACGTCAGAGGCGATCATATATCTGACCCCCACCAATCACAGCACGGCAGCCTCCACAGCAAGAGCAATGACGGTAACCAAGGCGTCGTCTGGTTGGCCCGCTAAATCTACCGACACGTTCTCGTTCTAGCCTTCTCAATACGAAATATGATTTGATTAAGTCTACCGACCACTTTCTAAGCGCGTTCATCTAAGCTGCTATACATCTGTCACCAGTTGCATTCTGCCCAACTACCGGTCGTCCCAGTAAATACACCGCTACAGTAAATTCCCTGATTACCATTTATAATTCAATCATAACGTTTCATATAATGATACGAACATAACATAATTAACTTTTTTGTACCGAAATGTAATAAATTAATTATTAGGCCTAGATCAACCTTTGGGAGTCCGGTTTTACCCGGAAATGACGTAATGTTTTGTTATTCCAGGAAGAGGACTGGAAAGTACAGAACTGCGTAGACAATTATTCTGGCAGATTTTGCTCGGTTTTTCCTCTACATTTAGACATGACAACGTGGTGAGTTCATATTTTGCCCAATATTGATGTCTGTTTTTTTCTAAAGGCTTATTTCCTATCAGATGTGACGGTTATTTAATGTAATCGTCGGTTAGCTTGATGGCTAATCGCCGAGCACTGTCATATCTTTCGGTTAGAGAAAGGATACTTGGAGACAGAGTAACACAGAGACAGAGTAACAAAGAGTACATAGAGACAGAGTTACACAGAGTAAAGAGACAGAGTTACACATAGTACAATGAGACAGAGTAACACAGGGTACATAGAGACACAGTGCCAGCCCATTACAAGGGGGAACCGTTGTGCTCAGGAAACACTGATGGTTGAGGAATAAGACAACGCATTAATATTTGTTCATCATAGTGTCTATCACGTGTCAGTGTTAAGGTTACAACGGTGCTCCATCTTAACAAACAGGCTAGTTCTTACCTGCACTAACCCCCTTTATATGCAGCTGCTAGTAAAGTTCAAATAAATCAAATTGCTATTAACATTACAACCCGAGGATTTAAATGACAAAAAAAAACAAAACAATAAGAAGACGGGAGAATATGCCTTCATAGACGACCTATAAGAGTGTGAGTGCGTTTAAAGCTTAAAGCCCTGGGGGCCTAATACAAATTTAGTAACGTTATGGGAATTAACTTAATACTACTAGTGTTATGTTGATACAGTAAAAAAATGACTTAAAGTTATAATACAATATAGGCTACATTAATAATGTTAGATAATACATTCACATAGTTTATCTTTTGATTTTACTTTTACCTACCAGGGTTTTATTTTTGTTCAACCCCTGTGTTTGTTCTCATTGATTTATTGTTTTTTGATACGAAAGGACTTGCCTAAATGATACGCTCTGTTCTTTGTAAAACAAATGAGGATTTTATCAAATAACTACTGAATTAAACCAGCACAATAAGCTTGATACAATCAGGATTATAATATTGTGCTGATTTAATTTGTTATTACATCATGCCGATGTGGACAGCCTAGCTGTCATTTTTATTGCAATATTTAGAGAATGATGTGATCAAGTGTTGACCTTGGTTTGCGAGGATAGGCTAAATATATTTATAGTTTTGGATTGTTGTTTTCATTGTAAAATTTTATTTTCCTCAGCTGAAGCATTATGTCCGAGGCCAGACCCTTCATTGACACATGCTAATTGGTTTTACCCTACTAGGTTCTCAGATACGGGTTGTTTATTAATGCACAATAATGATAATGTTATCTGCTTTTGCTCTGTCATTTTATATTTCTCTGTAGCAACTGCTGAGTGTTTCACAACCCTCCTCAAGACAACAGAATACAACATGGACATGTCAAACTTTGCCCATGTCATTTTTCAAAATGTGGGTAAGAGCTACCTGCCACATGCTGCTTTGGAGTGTCACTACACCCTAACACAGTTCATCAAACCGCATCAGAAAGACTGGGTCGGCATCTTTAAGGTAAGCACAATTTCCTCGTATTTTTTATGGAATTTTTGGATTTATCTTATGTCAGTTTATATTTATTAGAATGTATTGGCAGCCTATATCCTCCGATAGCCTTTATTAAGGGGAATATCCTTTCAGAAGCAAACCTCTTACTGTACCTCCCAGACTTCACTAAATGCTCGATGTATCAAGGACATTATCAGAGCTATGAAAAGTAATTGACCTACCTTCTAAATCTCGGCTTGTTACTTTTAGAAACCACTTGACATGTTTGCATGAAGTTTTTGGTGCAAATAAATGGAAAACCCTTACACTTGCACTTTAAAAGGAGAGTGAGAAAGAAATGATGCATTCATAAGATAAAAGTGAATTCCCTATGTGAGGATTTTGAGTGAAGTGGAATTAAAAAGCTGGGAAAGAGGAGCCAGGTTTTCTGCACACTTGAATGTCCCAGATGGATCCACTTAAAGGGAGCATGTTGAATCCAACATGGAGGAGGATGTCATTAATTTTCAACTCCTTGTGAGCAGGGATGAGGGCAGCATAGGGCTTGACTCCTGCTGAAGCCTGCTACTTCACCAGGGATTTGTGGATATATTTTTTGTGGGACTAAATTTAAACATTTGTGAACTGGTAGGCCTAGTGGCTCTGCTTGAAATTGTGGCCCACAGAGGGTACAGTTTCTAAAGCATTATTCACATTTGATCAGATGGGCAATGTTTTGTTTGACGACATGCAGTTATAGAAGTAGGGAGTTATGAATATAAATCCCGATCATTACTATCATTCTAGCAATGACTACATGAGAGAAACTGTTTCAGCACTATAAGGAGGGTAATTCATGTTTTTTGCTCTAATCCATTCAACCTGGTTTCACAGAAATCTTTGAAATGACCACGGGCGCTTAACTCAAAAATTGTGGTGGCCTCACGGAATCCCTTAAATTGGCCGTGATATGGCCATGGATTTTACTCTAATGCAAGTTTTTGACACTCATATTCCGTGGCACACACACAGATCCCTGTTTTAACGACCGAGTCGACCACGGGCGCTTAACTCAAAAATCGTGGTGGCCTCACGGAATCACTTAAATTGGCCGTGATATGGCCACGGATTTTGCTCCAATGCAAGTTAATGAAACTCATATTCCATGGCACACACACAGATCCAGTGGTGTAGTCTATTTTATTGTAGTGGGTATACTGTAATGATTCCCTCCAAGCCTCGTACACACCCGTCCCGCTGGCACGTGTACGTGTGTGGCGCTTATTGGGTGTCGCACCACTCTCAATAACGCAGGGGTCTAGAACCCGCTGCATGGATTTAAGAGTGCAACGATTATCAACAATCAATCAACAATCATGAATTGGCTTATCAGTTTTAATAACAGTATGAACAAATAGAACACAAAAATGACAAGCTGTCCTTTGTGTATCTATACTCATAGGCGTCAATTACGCTGGGGATGCCGGGGACACGTCCCCACCAGATTTTGTCAAGGTTCATTTTGTACCCACCACAAAAAATAAATAAAAAAATGAGTTCAATTATTATTGATTATTACGCGGGTCTTCTCAATGCAGTGGAACGCTCCGTTCACTTGCATGGGCTCTTCACAACTTCCGGCGGTGAATTATATTTGATAATTCATGGTGATAATTCACCAAGTATAATTGACCGCTGTCAAGGAAAACGGAGGACTTTTTGCCTATAATGACATCTTTGGTATCACTCCTCAAGTAGTCCGGTAACTTTTCAACCCCAGCGTCTTCAGTTGCTAAGTGACGTCAACGTCTTTGGCGGACTAATTCTCTGCAGATCAACACTATGCTGGTAACAATTAAATTGTACAAAGACACACCATGCAGTCATTTTTTCATTTTGGCACGTAGCCGTGTAATAAGCGGGATAATATATAGAACGTCGCCGGTCATTATCGAAATTAAGCCCCTTCAGTGGGAAGCAAGACGCCTTCGCTGTGCGTCGGTGTCCTGTTCGCCCTGTCTGAGCTTATTTTCCCGATAATGACCGGCGTTCTATACATTATCCCCTACTTATTACACGGCTCTTCTCAATGCTGTAGACTGCTCCATTCACTGACACCCATGGTTACGTTCATGGGCGTCAGTTTGGTTTGAAATGTGCTGGGGACAGAGACGCATTCGGAAGGGCATTTTCAGAAGTGCTAGGTACAATAAGGATGCACTCTTTTTTCTCTCTTTAGTGCCGGTAATGAAAGGTTCTGAAAGACGGCATACCCATGTAGCTAATTACTATGGAATAAAATGTATACAACATCTGTCTGGCACGTTTTATAAAGTAAACGTTTCCAAAAAGCATCGGACATATGACCCACTATGTTCTGCTCCATGTATCCAATGTTGACAACGTGACATTGCTAAGTAAACAAGATAAACAAGAGAAGCTAAGAAAGGAAATTTACTGCAGGTTTAAGTTCAGAAGGGCCAGACGTGTGGCTACACACAGCACTACAAAAGTCGTCAAGATTGAAAAAGAAAAAAAATATTTGTTGCACAGCTGAACGCTGTATCACATCATGAGCTGGCTGTTCTCAATTCACAACACGCATTCCATCAAAACTAGCCTACATCAGGCATTCTGACCAAAACTCATGCACTCCCACCCCACAATTATTCCAGATTAAAGCAAAGCAGGAATGACCAAAAGTCACTTTGTGTCAACAAGAGACTGACTCCACCGAATCAATTGCAAGTCAAAACTGCCGACCACTTGAGTGCAAAAAACACAAAAGACCTCGCCAAAGCACCAGCCAAGCTTAAGCAATAAATATTGCGTCTTATCTTTATTTATGTGGCAGTGGTGTAGCCTAAATATGGTGTAGCCTAAATGTTGAACTAAATGTTCAACAGTTTATCGTTCTGATACTGTCCATGGTACTAGCAACCTGCTCTGGTGCTTTTTACCTATGTATTCAGGCTAAAATGACTTGATTGTCTGATGCCTCATCGTCCCAGCCAAAGAGTATTGGTATTATTAGTAATGGCTAATTGCCAAATCGAAAAAAAAAAGAACTTCAGACAGTGTGTCTTTTTTGAATGTATTTGTTATCATTCATAGCGTTGATTCGTCAAAGTCATTCGTCGCTTAGCAACCGAATACACTGGGGTTGATAAGCTACCGGACTGTAGAGTGATACAGATGACGTGAATCAGAGGCAAAAAGAAACCTAATTCCTTGACAGCGGTCAAATATGCTGGATGTGAGCATTCCACTGCATTGAGAAGAGCCGTGACACGCAGCGAAGGTGTCATGCTTCGCCCTAAAGGGGCTTATTTTCGATAATGACTGGCGACGTTCTATACATTATCCCGCTTATTACACGGCTACTTGCCAAAAATGAAAAAATAACTTTGCATGGTGTGTCTTTTTACAATTTATTTGTTACCAGCCTTCGTGATCAGCAGAGAAATCCGCCAAAGACGTTGACGTCGCTTATCAACCGAAGACGCTGGGGTTGAAAAGTTACCAGACTACTTGAGGAGTAATACCAAAGACATCATTAGAGGCAAAAAGTCCTTTTTTTTTCTTTGACAGCGGTCAATTATACTTAGCGCCGGAAGTTGTGAAGTGAACGGAGCGTTCCACGGCATTGAGAAGACCCGTGTAGTAAACCATAATATAATATGGTTTACTACACGGTTTACTAATTATTCAACTAGATTTTTTTTATTATTTTTTATTTTTTTTACAATTGGTGGGTACAAAATTTATCTTCACGAAATCTGGTGGGGACACGTCCCCAGCGTCCCCGACGTAATCGACGCCTGTGGTTACTTCTAAAGTTGAAGTACCAGAGTACCCTGCCGTCCTCCCATGTTAAAAAAATGATAATATTTTAAAAGTAGAATATCTTAAAAAGTATAAAATGCGATTCCAAGCTATTCTAAAAATTTGAATGGAGTCTCTAGGTGAAAAATGTTGTTTTTGTGTATTGGAATACTCGCTCGGAAAAACAAGCCTGAAAAATGGCCTTCGGGCCAAAACTAGGCTATACGAACAGCATCTCATACATTTGACATGTATATAGAGTTAGACTATGGATAAGGTTATAGGCCGAATTCGGTTAAAATTCAGCCTCTGCTGGCTATCGTCTCGTTGTCTCATTATACGCTTTTAATAGACCATTTTCGTTGTTAGAGGTCTGGTGGTTTCCGTATATATGTATATATAATATATATATGTAATTATTTATTTATTATATATAATAAATAAATATGTTTATTTATTTCGTTGCTTCGAGGATGTCTGGTGGACTCTGAATATATGCTTCGAGACCATCCTCGAAGCAACAAAATAAATAATTATAAATATGATCTGCTTCAAAAATTTGAGTATCCATAGTACAAAGCATCGACCCTTTGTTGCATTTGTGGTTTTGACATATAGCCTACATAAATAGAGTGCACTGTAATATCTGCGCACACCCCTTCTGAATCTCTCATACAAACTCTCATAGAAACTTTGAAATAAGTCTGTACATGGTTTTTTGATGCGCATTTCTGGAAGCAGCCCGCCTCCAGCTACCAAACGAGCGAGTCAGTTTCGGCGCCCCCTCCTACGTAGGAAGGGGTCAGATTTGAATATTACCTCCCATTTCCCCACTCCCCTCCAATCAGAGCATCGCTAACATTTTGTGGACCAGTGGACGAGCAGCTCCGGCGGGGGGAACTCGGCGCTAGCCCTGCAGCTAAGCTCCGGGAGTACAATCCCTTTCTCTGGCGCCAAGCTCACCCCGCAGGAGCTGCCGCCGAATGAAAGTCGGGAGGAGGAGACATTGAGCAGAAAGGGATTGTACTCCCGGAGCTGAGTGGCCGGACTGCCGCCGAGCTACTCCAGCCGGAGCTGCTCGTCCGAGTGGGTAACGGCTGCGGCCTGCTGCAATACAATCGTTTGCGGCGGGAGGCGGGGCTTGACCGTCCAGCAGGTCAAGCCCCGCCCATGACACACGCGTCACACGCCAAGCTCTGCCTAGAAGTTCAGGGACAGTCGGGATTTCGGAAACTCAGTAGAAACAGCGCCTGGATGGAGGATTTTCCCCTACTACTACCCTAGTGAACATAAAAACTGTCTTTGCAATGTCTTTTGCAGCGACATATTGTGTTTTTGCTATTAATAAATAGGTTTGTCATTGTTTATGTCATTAACGGAAACCCGAGAACAGCAAAATGCAGAGAAGTGAGTGATTATTTTATAGGCTACATAAATTATCATGTAGGCATCACCAATCAGCAGACTGTACAACAATCAAAGAAAGCATTATATAATTTTTCTATAATTTTCCTATCTTCCAATGATGTAGGTCTGCATCAGTCTAAAAAACATATTTATTAATAGCAAAAACACAATATGTCGCTGCAAAAGACATTGCAAAGACAGTTTTTATAGGGTAGTAGTAGGGGAAAATCCTCCATCCAGGCGCTGTTTCTACTGAGTTTCCGAAATCCCGACTGTCCCTGAACTTCTAGGCAGAGCTTGGCGTGTGACGCGTGTGTCATGGGCGGGGCTTGACCTGCTGGACGGTCAAGCCCCGCCTCCCGCTGCAAACGATTGCATTGCAGCAGGCCGCAGCCGTTAGTACTTGGCTCGTCCGCCGGATCTGCTCGTCCACCGGAGCTGCCACCTAGCTTCGGCGCCAGTTCAGCTCCAGGAATACACTGTCGGTGTTACCAATAGTATCTGTCTGCGTCCTGCAAGACGGAGGCGTAACTTGCACTAGGAGGCGTAACTTGTTCTTTTCTAAATCGCGGTCCACGCGAGATCTTTCTCTTTTCGCGGTAAACAAAAAGCGTTGTAAATCACGGTTCACACGAGATCTTTATTGAAGTCGGGTCTTCCGATATTCATGACGGTAAGTAAATTTACCAGTCATTTATTACCGGTCATTTATGTACCCGCGCACCACTGCTACATACAGATCACTTCCGCGATTTAGATAAGTACTAGACACGCCTCCGACTACAAGTTACGCCTCCGACTACATGTTACGCCTCCTAGTGCAAGTTACGCCTCCTCCGACTACAAGTTACGCCTCCTAGTGCAAGTTACGCCTCCTCCGACTACAAGTTACGCCTCCTACTACAAGTTACGCCTCCAGACAGACCCAACTCGGTGTTACACCGAATTCTGCGACCCACCGAAAAGTGTGACCCCAGGGGGCGCTGTTGCACATTTTCTGCAACGTGCACGTGTGCATTATAACAAAAACATAAATAAAACATTTATATCCGGTGGGTCTTTCTTTTCTTGATACTAACATTAATTCTTAACAGCATTTTACACAGTAGCCCATAATATAAATGCTCAAAGATAAATCAACATAATTTAACACTGACACTGAATTTAACACTAGTTTTTTATGGTGAAGGACCGTACTAAACGCCCTATCCATTTTGGGTCTGTAAAATGCTAATCAAATCAATCAAATGTATTTATTAAGCACCTTTAATAAAAAAGTTAATGGCTGGGGGGAGAGCTTATGTTTTATGTATGTTTTTGTCATGCCTGTCTACGCTTCAAACTCGTGCATATGGCAGAAAATATGCAACAGCGCGCCCCCTGGGGTCGCATTTTTCCGTTGGGTCGTCAGAGAATTCGGCGTAACACCGGGACTGCCAGACGGCGCGACGGCGGCTTCGGAAGGCCGCCGGCAACTCCCGGGCGCGGGGAGCTCGGAGGCAGTCCGGCAGCTCAGCTCCCGGATTACAATCCTTTTCTTCTACATGTCGCGGTTCATGGACTTCAGAGAGTCAATGCCAAAGTTCCGTCCCCCCAATTCTTCTCAACCATGGCCGAGGTATCCCCCACTGCGAGTCTTTACATGTGGAAGTACCAGAGACGTCAGACACAGTCTTTATTATCCATAATATCATCCGAGGTACACATAGCTGTTTTCCGTGATATTAGATAGATTATATAAATACCCGTATTTAATATTATTATTATATTATATCATATAGATATAGAGCTCCAGGAGTCAGCAAACGGCAACAATCCCTTCTCCTCCATGCTGTGGTTCAGTCTGACAGCTGGTCAATGGGCAGCAGCTCATTTGCATCAACGCTACAGACACCAGAAATGATAGTTATGATATTATAACTCTAGTTCTATGATTGTAGGCGTAGCCGTCTAGGCTTCACCTTATGGGCTTGTCCCGTGCGAGTGCTCGTGCGCACTGAAAAAATTCAACTATGCACCAATCAACGTGGGCATTGCCCACATTTCCCACGGCACGTGTATATAAGGCGGCGCAAACCGCCGCTCATTCTCCATGCTATTCTCTCAGCATTTGGAGGGTACAGCAGGTGGGAAACTAGACGGCTACGCCTACAATCATAGAACTAGAGTTATAATATCATAACTATCGTTCTATTTCATGTAGGCTACGCCGTCTGGGCTAAGGCGAAGCTGCGAGCGGAGCCCAATCAATGTACTCCTGCTGGACCCAGTCAAAAAAAAAAAAACTTGAGTCACCAGGGCACATAAGACTCAAAAGAGCTGAGGATGTGCAAAACACAACAGCTTAATAAAAAACGAATTTCCTCCTAGATCAAGCAAGGGCGATGATCAAGAGAGAATAAAGTTGAGTCTGCAAAGCACTCCGGGCCCCAACCCTTCCTTCATGGAATCCGTGAAAAGTGAAGGGAAAAACAGGAGTAATAAGGCCTATTCAGATCCTACGGTAAATACGGATACGGACCGTTTTGTCCGGATCCGGAGGTATGAATCGGCCTATACGTTTACCATTGGGTCCGCTACCACCGGGGGCGGCGCTACGGAGTTCGACTCTCCAATAAGGAGCTCCTCTCATCCGTTTTCGATATTTGAAAAAAAACGGGCGGGAGTGCCATACTGGCAGACAAAACCCATCTTCGTCGAATCGGCGAGCCAATAGGAACCTCTCTTCTCCGCTATCCATTTGAAAAACGGCGGGAGAGAAATACTGGCAGTCAAGTCCAACTCGCCATCCGGCGAGAGGAAATTCAACGATTGAAAGAACTTGAAAGAACATGCCTTCATTCTTAAGCCGTAGAAGGGGCACCGGATTCCAACACAGAGTTGCCGAGTGAGCCCCTGGACATGTCTAACCTGTAAAACAGGACAAAGGGCCCGGGTGAAGACCCAAGACGCAGCCGCGCAAATGTCTTCAACCGGAACGCCTCTGAGCAGAGCCGCTGAAGCAGCCACGCCCCGTGTAGAGTGAGCTTTAACGCCCAATGGTGGCGCTAAGTCCTGCCGGAGCATAGGCTAAGCAAACACCTTTCACATATCCAGCGAGAAAACCGCTGTTTTAGAGAGAGAGCGCGGCCCCCTTGCTAGCGTCGCTATAACAACACACATATAACTTGTGTGGGAGCGAAACGCGCGGCAGCGTTTCCGAGCGTTTCATATACATAGCCAGCGCCCGCACCGGGCACAGGGGATGCAACTTCGACTCCGCCTCACTAGAATGAGGCAGGGGGTGAAAAGCCTTAAGCACAATATCCCTTGAACGCAGGATTAGGTCTGAGCAGCGCAAAGGGGCTGACCTCGTTAAGCAACGAGCAGCTTGGGCTGACAGACCGAGCGGTTAGCTCACAGGCCCGAATTGCAGAAACCAAAGCCAATAAGAGCGCCGTCTTAAAGGACAGGGCATCCAAGGGGGCCTGAGACAGAGGCTCGAAAGGGTCCCTGGACAACCCGCGCAACACGGTGGGGAGGTCCCAGCGTGGTGTAAGCACGCGCGAAACAGGCCTAACCCGTCTAGCCCCACGCAAGAACCTCTTGACCAGTGGATGGCTGAAGATCGGTCCAACATCACAGCCCGCATGGCCAGCTGAAACTGCTGCCGCATAGACCTTGATAGTGGAAAAGGCCAAACCCTTCTCCAATAAGTGCTGCAGAAAAGCAAGCACGCTTCCCACCTCGCAATGGGATGGAACAGCATTGTTCCTGTCACACCAATCAGAGAAAGCGCACCACTTTCGCCGCATAGAAGGAAGAAGTAGAAGGCGCACGACGCGCCTGGATAGTGTTGATGATAACCTCTTCAGGGCAAACCTTTGCCTGCAGGATGTCAACCTCTCAGGAGCCAGACCAACAGCCGTCCCGATACATCGGGTGGGTGGTTGCACCGTCCCATGGGCCTGCGAAAAGCGCATCCGGTCCTGAACGGTACCGGCCACGGCGCCGTCCGTGAGAGCGTCGCCAGCTCTGGAAACCACAGAGCTGAGCGGTTCTCCGGAGGCACTATAATCAGGGACAATTTCTCCTGTCTGACCCGTTCCAGAAGAGGAAGGATCAGCTGGAGTGGAGGGAACGCATACAGGAGAACCCGGCGGCCAAGGTTTGTGCGCCACACGCATCCACCCCCACGGGGGAAGATCCCGAGGGTTGAGAGAGAAGCCACCACACTTGCAGGGTGTGTTCTCCCTGCACGCGAACAGTTCCACCTGAGCCCATCCGAAACTCTGCCAGATCAGTCTGACAATAGTCGGATGTTAACCGCCACTCGTCGCGGCGGGGACCACCGCAGGTCCGCCCCGAAGTTCTGGGCGCCCGCGATATGCAGGGCTCTTAGACTGAGGAGATACTGATGAGCCCAAAGCCAGAGCTCGACCACCTTTTGGTGGAGAGCAGAGGAGCGCACTCCCCCCTGTTTGTTTATGTATTGCCGCCACTGACAGATCTGTCTGTCCTTGATCAGGAACGTAGCGGCCACATACCAGGTGAAAGAAATGCAAGAGAGCACTTTCCTCACAGCGACGAGTTTCCAGCACATTTTATGTGGACTGTAGGGGGCGTCGTCGCACTCGCCTCCTATGAGTGAGAGGAGGCACGTTCTCTCTCCAACCCGTCACGAGGCGTCCGTGAAGGACCACAACGACAGTAGGACGTCACTCCGCCCAGGGGAACACCCCATGAGAAGGGCGGGGGGGTTCCCCATATTCCAGGGTCTGGTTGACACTGAATGGGGTAGGAGGAGCACCCGGAGCTTATGTCGCACGGGGTCCAACCGTTGGCGAGCAAACCACCGCTGGAATCTGCGCATAAAGAGCAGACCCAGGGGAAGCATGGAATGGTCAGCTGCCATCAGCCCTAACAAGCGCATGGTGGACAGCGTGGTCACGTTTCTAAGAACGCGAAAGCGGGAGTGCCAACCGGATGGCGTCTCGCCGAGGAGGCGAGAGCATCGCTGGTCATGGGCGGCTGAGTTCAGGCAAAGCCCCAAGTAGGGCTTATCTGCCGGCCGGGGGAGCGGAAGCTCTTTTCCCAGTTTGATGGCAACCCAGGAAAGAGAGATGGTTTATCACCGTCATGGTTGTCTCTTCTTCTCGCATCTTCCTCTGAGTCACTCACAATTAAGTAGGTCGTCGACGGTAGAGAGTAGAAGAGGAACCCTCTTTTCTGACGCCTGAGCGGGGTCCCAAAGCCGTCTCCACACACACTTCGAAAAGGTTGTGCGGGGGCCAGGGAGTATCGCCGAATGGCACGGCACTGGTACTCGTACGCCACCCCAATAAAGCGCCAAACAGAGAAGCTTCTTGTTGCGCCTGCTGGACAGGGACGTGGAAGTAAGCATTCTTGAGATACAGGGGATGTGAACCAGTGGCCCTCTCTCACACATCGGCAGCAGCGCTCTGATCGTGAGCATTCTCATTTTCTCGCGGCAACATTCTGCTGTGAACCACGCGAGATCAGAATAGGTCTCTTCTCTCCTGACTTCTTGGAAGAACCAGGAAGTTAGCGGGGAGTAAAACCTAGATGATGAACTCGTGAGGGGGGGGGGGACAACGACAGTGATGCCGCCCATCTCCATAGAGACGCGGGCCACCTCTGCTGCCAGAGCCGTGCTTGCCGCTGGGTCACCGTAGCCTGGTCTTCACCACACTCCTCATAAGAGGTTGGAGGGACGGCGCTTCATACTAAATGGGATGACCCCATCTCAACGCGTTGTCCAACCCCACGAGATGAGTAGAACGGACGCTCTAGCGGACACAGCATAGCGGTCGTGAGAGAGGGCTCGACAGTTGAGGAACGCTGTCCTGGAATAACCGTATTCTCGCCCCTATCGCCTCCACAATGTAGTGTGTGGACCAGGGGGCATCCCATGAAAGGGAGGGGCTCAGCGTGCAGGGTAGTGTAGACATGACGGAGCGTCGCTGTACAGACGCAGGTGACTGTCGTTGACGCCGCGCTCGTGTT
>OLKM01004972.1:0-19081 GCA_900291075.1 Melanogrammus aeglefinus | reverse complement strand
GCACCATCGGCGCGCTGGCAGGGCGGTACATGCGTGGGAGCAGACAGGATACGCTGCAGCCTAGAGGGAGGTGGTTTTCCAGAGATAGCTGGTGCTGTCCAGCCCCTGAGGCATCACTTCAGAATCAGATCAGTAATCTGACCCCGAGATGCAGACAAAGGTAATGACTCCTCCTTTCTCCACCATTGATTAGGGCAGAGCATTACGCTGTGTGTGTGTGTGTTTGTGTGGTAGTGTGCACTCAACGAAAAAACATGTGTGATGTGCATGTGCGCGCTGCACTCCCCCACTGTCTATGGTGGCGTCTGCTTTGTCTTGATCAGCTCTCAGTCTGGTATCTGAATGGATCTAATTTCAGCCTGTGCATTTTGGTTAATGGCCGCGGTTGCTCTGCACGCATTGCAGCGGCCGGTCTCTGTGTCTTGCGCCCCCAGAACCCGCCACCCCCCCCCCACCCCCTTCCCTCCCTGGCCCTGGACAAATGGTCTTCAACCTATTTTCCACTGACTTCACCTCCCTTATCTCACTGGGAAGGCAGCTCTGTTGTGAAGGGTTATTGAGTCGGTTCTGCTTTGTTATTGAGTAGGTCTGTTTTTGTGACAGGGTTACTTACTAGAATTACTTGCAAAGGCAGGTCTGACTGTCGTCCTGTGCACAAAACTGTGGTCAGACTTTAAATCCCCATTCTTTCCCTCACAGAATTCCCACTGTTCCTCTTTTTTCTGGTCCCTTTTATTGAAAGCGTCTGTGTTTTATATAATCCAAAGCTATGTCGGGCCAGCCGTTTCCTGCCTGAACACCGAAAACGAAATGAGAGGAACTTTACACCAGCCGCTCTTTAACGACTCCCCTTTCGCTCTGAGTCCTAGGAACTCCCCCCCCCCCCCCCCCCCCCTGTCCCTTTGTCTATGTTCCCCCCGCTCTGTTCAAAGTCTTAGACCAGCTTTAATGACCTTCGCAGCTGGTCAGTCGACCGCCCCCCCAGACCCCCCCCACCCCCCCCCCCCTCCCTCGCAGCCTGGGGCTTTGTAAGCTCACATTAATGTCACCCCTCCCCCAGACCAATTCACCACGGCCTCGTTCCCCCGCCCACACCGGGGCACCCCCTCCTCCCGCTGACACCCCTTCTGCTGTCTGGCCCTGACCACCGCCGCCAGAAGTCTCTCGTAGTATTTTACTGTTTCCTCCATATCCTGAGAGTGGAACCCCTGCTCGCCCCCCCCCCTTTACTTCATTGCCCCCCCAGCCCCTCTACTTCATGCCCCCCCCCTCTTCTTCATGCCCCCCCACCCCTCTTCCACCTCTTCTCTATTCTTTGTTCAGGTCGGAACCCAGACTTAGTCCAAAGCTCATGTCGTCCTAATCTCAACACAAAGGCCTCTAGTAAACCAAGCGACCTTCATGCCTGCCTCACATCAGGAACCCCCCCCCCCACCCACTGCCTCACATCAGGAACCCCCCCCCCACTGCCTTCAGCATCAGGCGACCTCCCCACGCCTCAGATCAGGACCTCCCCACTGCCTCAGATCAGGACCTCCCCACTGCCTGAGATCCCTGTGGTTTGAGGCTACGATGTATGCACGCCTGCACGCAGGTATTTTGAATTTGGTTTTGCCCAATCCACAAGCAAGATTATTGTTCTTGTTGCAGTCTTGCTGTGAGAAAGCACCAGTTTTTGACTGGCTTGCTAATTTCTTCTCTGCCACTCAACCAGATTTGCCACAATTCCCAAACTATTGAGGCCCCAAACCATGGGCTGTTCTTGAGGAGAGTGTTTTAGTGACACGACACACGCATGTATTCTGAGGTAACAAACTATTGAGATTTTGCTACTCATGCATACCTGTTTGTCATTGCATTGCCTTGACACTAGGAAAAATGTTTTGAGCCACAAGGAAAGCCGTTTTGGACACAGATCTCAGTGCAAGGGCTAGTAGGTTTAAATCTATTATCGAACTGCGAGTCTTCAGTCTTCAAATCCTGTCTGTGAGATCACTAGGCAATCTTTATGGACACCAGCCATCGTTGGTTGGTTCAGCTCCCCTGCTGATTGGACGGATGTGGTCCTGCGTGTTGATTGGTCCACAGCAATTGTTTTTCCCTAAATGATCGGCCTTCCTCACCTCATCCGTAATCTGCAGGAAATTCCAACTGCATGCAACCATAGGAGCCGGGTTTTGTGTTTGCCACAATCAGTTGGCTAAGAACCTACCCCTCAGCTCCTGGGAACACTCGCACGTCAACGCAGACGGGCAGGCTCACCACACGTTGGTGAACAACAAACTCAATTAAACGGCAAGAGTTCTAGACGGGCAGGCCGAAACACGCAGCAATGTGCATGCGTGGGATCCACCCTGAATGACGGCAGGGCTGTGCGTGTTGAACTTTGGGATGTTGCATTCAGGTGACGCAATAAATCCATGCATCTGTCCGCCCACCATCGGTCAATTTTGTGCCAAGCCACTTTCGGTAAGACCTGGGGGAGGGGGGGGCCAAGCGCTGTGATAGGAAAGATCCTGGCTGCTGCACATGTGTGTGTGTGTTTGTGGGGGTGAGGCAGCTTGTGAGCAGCTCATTCAGAGAATCTGGAGGGGGGGGGAGGAATGACTTCATTTAGTCGCAACCTCAGCCACAACATCCACATGACTAGTGCCGTCTTCCCAAACACACGTTTTTCGCTCTAACCACCACTAGCAGACGGAGATATTTTGTCGGCACTGAGAGCAGGCGGGTCGTGATGGGGAGTCCTGGGTCCCCTCCTGTCGTCGTGGTTGGTCCCCTCCGTTCTCTCCACTTCGAGGGCCGTCGCTCCATCATTCATTCACAATGAAGTAGTTTGTTATCGTCCATCAATATAATTTAAACGTCCTGATTTGTCAGTCCGTTCGTCAAAAACATGCCCATCAGCAAAGCTCTGCATGGGGTGGCCGAGTCAAGAGTCTTTTTGTTCTGACCGTCCTCTAAATGAGAAGCATATGCGCTCTGACTCAAGCTCCTTATTTCACTTCTAATCAAATCAGCTCGCAGCCCCTTGCTTCCTGAGTCGCCGCACGGCCCTGACCCTGGGTGGTGGAGGGGCCCGTGGCAGGCCTCTCAGCCCCCTGGTGGACTACTGGGGCTGGATTTAAAGGGCGGCTTCATTCCACGGCTTCACCTTTTTAATAGGCCCCCTGTGTGTGTGAGGGCATGGGTTTGAATGCACTACCCCCCCCCCACCTGCTTCCACACGCAAGACACGTGTTTGGTTAAGAGGAGTGCTTTTCGTGCAGGAGAGCTGAAAGCGGTGGTTTAGCCAAATTCACATGACGGAGAGTTCATCTTTTTCCGAGCCAGAAAAACCTTTTATGTGGAATTACAACAAACTTCCCGCGGACACATCTGATAAGGGGCTGTTCTTTAAACACACTGAACTGCATGCCTCATGACAGATTGAGTTGTTGTTACGTCTGTTTTTGTTATTGTGCATGTCATCTACCTCACCAATCATTTTCCATCTGACACGTGTACAATCGAGTAATCAAGCACAGCTCCACATAGATCCCGTCCTGTCAACTGTAACTTTGGTGTAGTTGTGTGTGTGGTGTGTGTGTGTAATCGGTGTCTGGATTTGTGCCACCACAGTTCTCTTGGTTCTGTGTCTCCCTGTGGGTGGGTGTGGTGTTCATAGTGGGGATAACTACATGGCATGTCTGTTATTCCCAACCTTGGTTTTTTATGTCATGTCCGTTCCTATTAGTGTGGGGGGGGGGGAATCGATTCTGTTCAAGCTCATCGCGTGATGTCGTAGTATCGAGTCGATTATTATATCGGTGTGTAGTGCTGCTAGTGGTGATCGTGTGTTAATATTATTCAAAATTTCCAAAAATTCCCAGATTGAATTTTAACATTTGGTTGATGACTTTACAGCCAACAGTATTCTTGGACTCTAGCAGTACACTTTTGGATTTTCCCAATTTTGATTGAAACTCATTAAATGAATTCCCATTTATATAAGTATTCTGGTAGATTACTATTTATGTCTGCTCTTATGTTACTCTATGATTTGAGATAAATGAAGGTATGCGCTGGGAATTACTAAGGTCCTTGTGCTCTGAACGATCCAAGTGTGTGGTGTTGGCAACGTTTTGCACTACCCCTCTATGTGTTTGCACTTTTGCACTCCCATTCGAAGTGGGTTGAGCAGTATCATTTTCTTCGTTTTTTTTATAATGCCTTTGAATAATATGGATGAATCACAATATATTGAAGAATCGAATCCCAATATGTTTAGGATCTCAATCCAATGAGGTATTGTCCTTATTTACAAGGATTTGTTTCTCATAAATGATATGAGAGGAGCAGTTTGTCGTATATTAGGAATTTTTCGGCGAGTAGTTCCAGTAGTTCCCCAGCTATATCAAACATTATGGGAGCCAGGTAAAAGTAGCATATACTCGATATTTTTTATCATATGCGCTATCGAGATAGATCTATGTCTATGAAAATCGGGCTAATTATTCCTGTAATTGATCTAGCCCAGCATTAGCGTGCAGATGTTTAAGCGCTGTGTTGATTATATGAGTGCTGTGTGTGGTTACATGATTGCATGGTTTTGGCGGTGGGCATTATCCATCGCACAAACAGTTGATTAACCATAGTGATAAGAGGTCTACTGCACTGGGGAGATGTGGCCCGGGCCATTCGCGCTCCCCTCTGTCGCTCTCCCCGCTGCTCTTCCCTGTTGGGTGTCGTTCCTGGATGGTACCGCTCTCTATGCCACCCAGTGTGTTTGGTTCACTTGCAGTGGGTAGATCTGATTTCAGGGGCCGCCGGGGGTCCGTCTGGCTGCTGCGTAATGCTGTCTCTCTCTCTGCACGCCACCCCGACACACGCCACCTATATATTATGTCGTATCTGCACTGTGTTCATTTCTGGGTGTGACAGGTCGGCCCCCTGCTGACCAAGTCGGTGGTTAAAAATGAAAAACCACCGAGCTCTCCCCTTTTTAAGAGTTTTTGTTTTCTTATTAAATTGACCCTCGGTTTACCTGGGTGGTTTGAATTAACCGAGAGGACTAAGATAGAGGAGGGTTAGTTACTTTTTTTGTTGTTCTGTAAATGAGACTCTTTTCTAATCAAACATTCTCTCCCTCTCCCTTCCTCTCTTTGTCCGCCCAGCCCTTCATTGCAACTGCACCACCTGTGAGAGATCGGGCTTTGAGTGTGTGACGGACGGGGCCTGCATGCCTCCACCTTCGTCAGCCATGGGGAGGAGGAGCACCGTGCGCATCTGCATCGACCGGGACCACCTGGTGCCCCGGGACAGCCTTTCTACTGCCTGAGTGCGAGGGGCTGCTCAACACACACTGCTGCTACGAGGACTACTGGCAACAGCGTGGATCTTCCCGTGAGTCCCGCCTCCCCCGGCCCCCCCACCCACACTGCCTTACAGACTGGCCTCGCGCTGCACCGCTTACTACCCTCTGTACTTGCAGCCTTCTTTTGGCCTCTCACACAACAGCTCCAGAAAATCCGGTCCGCAGCTGATCGGGAGTTGCCTTTTTTTTTACGCATGCACACAAGCGGAGCTAAACCGCATCAGACGGGTTCACACACACCGGTACTAGAGGTCCCCTTGTGTACGTCAGGCGAGGTGTGGCTCCTGGGCAGAGCGTGTAGGAGGTTGAGACGTGATGCTAAAGTATGCAGAGGAAGACAGTGTTTTGTTTACACGCGGACGAGGGCGGCTGAGGCTAGCAACTCTTGTACTGCACTCTTTCTGCGGAGATATCGATGCCGCCCATTTATTAAGATGTATCCACAATATCAAAAGATGAAAAGCAGAACAAGTTTGGAACGCAATTTACAGGAGAGAAGACAAATGTACAAAGCTGCGCACCCCAGCGTACTTTCTACTCCCGTAGAAACGTCGGCAACACGTCGATAACACGTCAGCAACCCGCCCACCTCGCTCGTTGTGGAGTATCTGCTGCTCTGATCCTCCTGTACACCAGGGTCTGGCCGGGTACACTGGGGAGTGCGGCCCATTTTTTTCTGGAGCGCATTCTGAATGGTTTCACCACAGAAGACTTCGCCTATAAACCAAGGAGAACGTGTTTTCCCTATTAACCGGGAACGTCTGACTTAAGGTGCACGTGTGAAGGGCCTTCTAGGACATCGCTCTGAATCCCAGAAGAGGTTCATCTTCACTTCTGAACTGCCAACATTCACTTCTGAGTCATTTAGAAGACTTCTTATCCAAAGTTTCTTGTGAGTTGCTTTGATATAAAGCCTGACCTGAGGGAAATAAATAGTTTTGTCTCAGTGTAGACATCATGTTTAACATTAACTAGAATTCAAATCTCTCTCTCTCTCTCTCTCTCTCTCTCTCTCTCTCTCTCTCTCTCTCTCTCTCTCTCTCTCTCTCTCTCTCTCTCTCTCTTTTCTCTCTCTCTCTCTCTCTCTCTCTCTCTCTCTCTCTCTCTCTCTCTCTCTCTCTCTCTCTCTCTCTTCTCTCTCTGTCTCTCTCTTTCTTTCTCTCTCCTCTCTCCCCTCTCTCTCTCTCTCTCTCTCTCTCTCTCTCTCTCTCTCTTCTGTCTTATGTCTCTTCTGTCTTTCTTTCTCCCCCCCTCCATCTGTCTATTGTCTCTCAGTCATGAAAGGGGAGGCTGGGTCAGGGACCTGGGGGCCCCGTGGAAGCTGGTGGGCGGATGATCCGCGGGGCCGGTGTTCCTGATTGTGTTGCTTGTGTGATGGGGGGCGTGGTATTCCTGTTCCAGTACCACCAGCGGGCTACAGCCACCGGCAGCGTCTGGACGCTGGGGGACCCGTCCTGTGACCACCTCTACCTGGCAAGGACAAGACGTGCAGACCTCATCTACGACATGTCCACCTCCGGCTCTGGCTGGCGCGTCAGGTGGCTCCTCATCTCCGCTATTTAGATTAATACATTTAGATTTCCTATTAAGAATTGATTATTGCGACCGTGAATAATGTCCAGGTCTTGTCAGGTCAGGTTTTTATTTTTTTTTTTATTTTTTTTTATTTAATATATATTTGGGGATATGAATGTTGTGTGTTTATAATAATACATTTGTCACTGCCACTTGTACCAGTCGTAACAGAATAACAAGCCAGAAATATATAAACAACACTGGCCTCGGC
Source organism: Melanogrammus aeglefinus (assembly GCA_900291075.1). NCBI lineage: Eukaryota > Metazoa > Chordata > Actinopteri > Gadiformes > Gadidae > Melanogrammus > Melanogrammus aeglefinus. Next base: position 11,939 of record OLKM01004972.1, on the reverse strand, counting down.
ATTGTAATATTCCTGAAAAACTCACGGTAACTCTTGATGGTGTGTGTGTGCGTGCGCTGCCCCCTGCAGGCCTGCCGTTGTTTGTGCAGCGCACGGTCGCACGGACCATCGTGCTCCAGGAGATCATCGGGAAGGGGCGCTTCGGCGAGGTGTGGCGGGGGAAGTGGCGGGGCGGCGACGTGGCGGTGAAGATCTTCTCGTGGCGGGGAGGAGCGCTCGTGGTTCCGCGAGCGCGGAGATCTACCAGACCATAATGCTGCGGCACGACAAACATCCTCTGGGCTTCATCGCGGCCGACAACAAAGGTCAGAGGGCAACTGGTTAGGAATTAAGGCCCAATCCCTTTCTACCCCTTACCCCTCCCCCTTGTATTAAAGCAGGTGTCCGCGCATCCTAAAAAAGTCTTAAATTCATGTTTCTAAATTTAAGGCCTTAAAAGGTCTTTAAATTCGTTACAAATGTCATATGCTGGTATTAAATACTGTAAACTCAAGGTCTTAAATTTGTCGAGGCAGACTATATATTTTTAACATTTTTTTCCGAGTGACTTTTCAGGAAGGACATGTAGAGAGGCTTCTTTCTTGCTAGCTGCATAATATAAACGATTAACCTGCGTGCTTGCTAGCTAGAGCCTGCGAACAATGGGTAGGTGCAAATTCAAGAACAGTCGGCTTGAAGACGTCCGTTTCCTTAGTTGGCTCGCGTCTGTTGCCAATCCCCACCATCGCGTGTTTTAGGTCTTAAATTTCATTCAAGGTGGTATTAAAAAGGTCTTAAAAAGTCTTAAATTTGACTTGCCGAAAGGGGAAGGCTTAAGGGGTAGTAATGGGATTGGGCCTTAGGCCCAATCCCATTACTACCCCTTCCCCTTACCCCTTCAAAACAAGGGGGAGGGGTAAGGCGTAGAAATGGGATTGGGCCTAAAAATCAATCACACACCAGTCACGCATGTACAAAGGGTGAACACTCCCTGTTCTTTATTCGGGTATAACTAAAAACGTATGTCGATGTGATAAGGCTCCAATGTTTATGAGCACATGTCACCCTATTACCTATCCTCATTGTTTCCGTCTACTCTCTGTCAGACAACGGCACCTGGACCCAGCTCTGGTTGGTCTCGGACTACCACGAGCATGGATCCCTGTTCGACTACCTGAACCACTACTCGGTCACCATCGAGAGGCATTGATCAAGCTGGCGCTGTCGGCGGCCAGCGGCCTGGCCCACCGTGCACATGGAGATCCTGGGCACGCAAGGTGAGCTCCCGTCAGCAGGGGGGACCTTTCATACAGTGAGGCTTAGTACGGGGTGTGGGGGGCGGCGGTGGTAAGTGTGGGGGGGCCTTTTGGTGCCAGGCTTATTTGCGGTGTTTCTCGTCGGTGACGTCGGTGGCTTTTTGGGTCGTCCGCAGGCATACCTGGCATCGCTCACCGAGACCTCAAGTTCCAAAAACATCCTAGTGAAGAAGAACGGCATGTGTGTGCCATCGCTGACCTGGGCCTTCGGCCGTGCGCCACGAGTCCATCACCGACACCATCGACATCGCGCGCCAAACCAGCGCGTGGGGCACCAAGAGGTACGCATCCCGAGGCTCACACTCGGGTCGGGGGGGGGGGGTCCCCTTGACGACGACCGCCCTTCCCAGAACAACCCAGACCTGACCCTGTGTCTCCTCCTCGCTCTCAGGTACATGGCCCCCGAGGTGCTGGACGAGACCATCAAACATGAAACACTTTGACTCCTTCAAGTGCGCCGACATCTACGCCTGGGCCTGGTGTACTGGGAGGTCGCCCGGCGCTGCAACACCGGACAGTGTAAGCAGGTGGAGCGCAGCGGCTCTCCGTGTGTGTGTGTGTTGTGTGTGTGTGTGTGGTGTGTGTGTGTGTGATGTGATGTGTGTGTGTGTGTGTGTGTGTGTGTGTGTGTGTGGTGTGTGTGGGCCACGGGGCAGGCATGTAGCTCCCGGATGTGTCTCGGGAGGTAGGGTTCGGGTTTGCTGGGTAAACGGAAGGTTGCTGGTTTGATCCCCGGCTCCTCCTAGCCGACTGTCAAGGGTCCTCTGAGCAAGACGCCTCACGTGAACACAGAGCGGCCACACCAATGCTAGACGGGACTAATGCGCTCTCGTGCCCCCAGGTATCCATGAGGAGTTACCAGCTGCCCTACTTGACCCTGGTGCCGTCAGACCCGTTCCATAGAGGGAGATGAGAAAGGTGGGTGTGTGACCAGAGACTGAGGGCCAACGTACCCAACTGGTGGCAGAGCTACGAGGTGAGTCCCCCCCCCGTACGATGCACCCTGCAGACATAAGAGCGTACCAAAGCCACTGACACACCAGCGCTGCAACGATCATATGAGACGTGATGGAGAGGAACTTGATATCATAACCAACACACGCTATAGTCTGGGTTTTTGCTTTCCTAAAATAAGCGATCTATCCAAAACTGTTTGACAATCAAGACGGATTTTTTAAGCAGGATTTAGATTGGGGTTGTTATTTTATTATCATTATTAGAAAAAAAATATTGTTTTTCACATTTTTCTTAAAAAGGTTCAACAGAGCGCAGATCACACGCACTGTATTTAACATGTGTGTGTTGTGTGTTTGTGTGTGTATCCTCCAGTCGCTGCGGTGTGATGGGTAAGATCATGCGCGGAGTGCTGGTACGCCAATGGTGCGGCGGCGGCTGACCGCGCTGCGCATCAAGAAGACGCTGTCGCAGCTCAGCGTGGAGGAGGACGTTCAAGATGTGAGGCGGCCGCGAGCGCGCTCGGCGGGGAACGACGCAACACGCAACGGAACAACGCACGGAACAAAAGAGAACACTATGAGACGGACTGCCGCCGGAGAACAGCCCTGCCAGTTTTAAAACGCCAACACACTCCAAGTTGTGACAAAGGCCTACCTCACCTTTTTTAGCCAAAACTACTGACCACCTCCCCTCACCTTCGTCCCCCCCCCCTCCTGTTCTCCTCACCCTCTTCTACAGCTTTTTCTATTTTGAGATTTTTCTGTCACCTCCCCTCCCCGTCATTATCTCCATAGGCCCCGGCACCACAACATTATTACTGTTCATAGCATCACTCCCACCCTCTTCCTCCTCGTCCTGCTATACCCTCCTCTTCCTCCTCCCCTCCCAAAAGCAGGCCATGCTACTATACCCTCCCTCCCTTTCCAAATTCACCCCCCCAAAACTGGAACATGCTACTGTACCCTCCTCTTCCTTCCCCCGTACTGGATATGCCTGCGAGACCCTCCTCTTCCTCCTCCTCCACTCCCTTGGCAGGATATGCTCCTGGCGTACAGTGACTGGATCGTTTTAAGTTGATTTATTTGATACCTCTCTGGACATTTGGCCCCATGGTGAGCTGACTTTGTCCAGGAGACTCAGCGAATAATGTTACGGGCTGACGACGCAGACGACTCCATATTACTGTTGTCATGGCAACGCTTTCAATGTAAACCTGTGTTTAGGGAGAGGCTCAAGCACTGTTTATGTCGCGGTGGTCGTGGAAGGGGCGGAGCGGTCCCTCTCTTCGTGGGGGTGGGGGGGGGGGGGGGGGGCGGTGGAACGGGTGGGAGTGGACGCGATGGTTTAAGAATGAACAATATTAACACATGGCCCCTCCCCCTACCTCAACAGCCCGCTGACAGACGGGCGTCGCGCTGTGTACCGTAGCTTTCAGCACCTTGTGCACGGCTGTTTCTCGCCTCATGCGTCATTCTCCCACTTTTAATGTCGCAGGATAGAGTTTAGCGGATTGAATTTCTATATAATTTATTTGAGTTGTTTTTTTCGTTCGTCTTCATGTTGATGGATACACTGTGACGTGCTACAAGCCAGTGTCTTTGATGTATAATCAACTTTGTTGTTTAGTACCAAACCCATTGTATTTAAGAAAAGGTTTATTATATTGTTTTAAAGATGTTGACAAGTTCATCGATGCTCGCATAACCCCATTGGTAACGGCCAATGAGATCACCCACACTGAGCAAATAAGCGTAAGCAATGGCAATGGAAAAATACTGTTGATTTCATGTTTTTGTGTGTTTAAAGACGTATTGGTTGTTTGCTTTGATTTTTATTCTTAAGACACTACTGAGGGGTACATGTTAGGGGTGTGACGGGTTACAAATTTTTTTTAAACGGTTACGCAACCCCTTTTTTTTTTTTTTAAAGTGGACCGCAGTCGTGCTATAGGGGGATTATTTTTCGAAGGTCCATATTGAAAGTATGGACCTTCGCGCTTATGATTTACTAACCGGTTACACGTGTACCCGTGCACATCCCTAATACATGTATGATTTGTGTATATAAAACACTCCTGTTATTGCCCACATGCACCACTGGAAGGTACTTTTATTTTGAATGTTTTTCATCTGCATGGTCCATACGTTTTGAATAGGAAATCTGCTGGATTCTTAACTCCTACCTGCTACTAGAGCAGTTTGGTACTACTGATCCTAGTTCATGTTGCTGCGTTTTTTTTTGTTTTGTTTTTTTTACGAAGTAACTGGATGCAATTCTTTTGGGGCTTTTAAGAGCTCACCAAATCTGTTCCTTCATTCTCTGGAGTGGTATTTCTCGTTGACACTGGAAATTAAAGGGGCGTCATATTTAACTCTGGAATTTCACCAATTGCTTATTTATTCAGAGGTAGGAACAAGTGAAATGTTGATTTAACTGTTGGACAGGGTTGGTCACAATGTTGGATGTGAACGTGTGAAATAATCGACAGCCCTAGGCTCTGTAATATCGGTCTATAGACGACTGAATTGAAAGTATCACACTGGCAGTTGGATATCCCAGGGCTAACTCTGTTAACCTGTACTAGAGGTTCACTGAACTCACTATTATTTTTAACCAGTTCATTGTTCCCTTCTGCATGTGTTTGTGAACACTGCAGCCATCAATGTGATTTTTAAACCCTTATCCTGTCCATTTCCTCTGCCTTCCCGTACATACTCATTCTTCTGATAGTCGGCCAAACCTGTTGCTTGTTTGTAGGAAAATGAACTTGTGGTTGGGGCAGAGGATTGAAGGAAGACTGTCGGGGGAACCAAAATCTCAAATTTGTCTTGTCCTTTCTTTTTTTATGGGTATTTTATCAAAAGAATATCCTGTCAAATATATTCCAGTGATGCAAATCTTTTTCAGAATTTAAGTTTTCAATGTAGTACATAGAGGATGAACAATAAATACCTTTTCGTATAATGGTTATCTTTATTTGAGCATTGCGTTTATGTGGGTTAAGTTTTGTTATAAAGTGATCTGTTTTTTTAATTCATTACTTTTCGAGGCAGGCCATATGGTTTAACTATCTCTGCCCTTGGATTGCGAAATATAACGGGTCACTTTCAAGTCTCTTGTTGGGGAAGGGGGGGGGGGGCAGAGATTCATCACAGGATAGTCATGTGACCTTCTGAAAGAACTCAGGTTGCATCCAATCACTAAACTGAGTTGTACACGAGGCAAGCTTTGAAACGTTCACCTTACAGCGCCATCTAGAGGAAGCCCATGACTTCTATCGTGGGCTCGGCATGAATTCAATGCGGTTTTTGAGTCACCCTGTTCCTTCTCTTTCCAAGTACATTGACATCAAACTTTGAAAGAAAGATGTCATAGTTCATATTCCACTTAGATTTCCCAATAATTGCAACAAAAATGTGGTCATGAGATGTTCATGAGAACTTTGCGACGTCGTGAAAATGTTTTACCCATAATTCTCAGCGATGTGAACACGCCAAAACTCACGGCCACGGTCGAGACTCGAGAGGTCATCTCTCTTATAACGTCACAATGAGCTGCATTAAGTTATTTTTTTCAAAGAATCTTTAATGTTGGCATGACAACTGTTGCTCTCACATAGACGCTTCTTATCTGAAGAGATATTCCTTGACGATTTCCCTCTGATAATTGTTAGCTTCTTTAGCCTGTGTTGTTTCTGCAAGAAACGAACGGTCCAGTTTGTTTGCGTTTCCGTGGCTGTCCGCTACTCTTTGGAAAAAGTATATCTTTTTTAGTTTCTCCGTAAATTAATTCACGGAGAAACTAAAAAATATACAACAGTTAATAACTATAAGTGCTATGCGACGTTGTTCTTGTTGATTAAACTTTAATGATCAATCCTTCTCAAGTATTTTCTTTATTGCAACACTGAGCGTAAGTAGGGCCTCAATGTTTACTTCAGTCCACTGGGTAGGCTGGTAGACTGATCTATCCAGCACAGATCTAGGAGGACACGCCCACACATGATGTCATTTGGGGCAGATTTTCGAAACAGCTTGTAAGGCTAACCACAGTCACACCTGGTGGTATAATATGTCCCCTTTAAGTCACGTTGATTGAACGGAACTGAAAGTAACTGAAAGTAACTGAAATAGCGTGGCTAAGCGAAATAAGACCGGCTTTGCGTTTAGCTTGGTTGATGGAATACCCCTCTGAACTCATAGAATAGCCAGGCCTTAGGATGCCCATTTGCTCTAGCTATAGCTCTGTGTGTTATGTGATGTGTGTGTGCTCTGTGTGTGTGTGTGTGTGTGTGTGTGTGTGTGTGTGTGTGTGTGTGTGTGTGTGTGTGTGTGTGTGTGGCTGGGTGAAGTTGTGAGACTTAGACAGGGACTGATGGCCTACAAGGCTGAAAACAACTTTATAATAGGGACGTTTCAGTCCAGCCATTACACGCTTGATAAGTAACAATCTGCGTCTGAGGATTAGGAGGAGACAGATCCAAAGAGCAGAAACCAGGGTCATTGTGTGTTTGGGATATTTATCTTCATGTTAAAATTATATCCACTGGTTGAAACTTACATCAATTTTATTTCTCTACACATCTGATAACTGATGAAAAATGCTAGGGGACATTTGCTGTCCCCTACTGGTTTAACACACACACACACACACACACACACACACACACACACACACACACACACACACACACACACACACACACACACACACACACACACACACACACACACACACACACACACACACACATTTTAATTATACCATCGTCAAATCAGATCGCTTGAAAAATGATTTCTTAGGAGGAGTAACCGACAGTAGGCCTATATTGTGTTTGTGACCATGTGTAGAGCTCAGGTTTGACGCGGAGGCCGTCAGGCAGCTACTCTCTTGGACGGAGGGACGGGTGGTCCTGAATCGTTCTGCAGAATGCATTGTGTAATTTTTTCAACGGCAAAGACTACATTCTCTTGAAGGTCCCATGGCATGAAATTTTCACTTTATGAGGTTTTCTAACATTAATACGAGTTCCCCTAGCCTATCTATGTTTCCCCAGTCGCTAGTAACTTTGAAAAACAAAACTCAGACGCGCCGATTTGGAATTTTCCCTGCACGTCGTGATATGGGACATGTTACCTCCCCCTTCTCTGGTTTGCCCGCCCAGAGAATTTGGCCTGACTATGAGCTACAACCGTGCGAGCGCCACATACGTGTATTATGTATGCAATGCATGCTTGTTTATGCCTGCCTGTTTATGTGTGTGTGTGTGTGTGTGTGTGTGTGTGTGTGTGTGTGTGTGTGTGTGTGTGTGTGTGTGTGTGTGTGTGTGTGTGTGCTGTGTGTGTGTGTGTGTGCGTGTGCGCGTGTGCGTGTGTGTGTGTGTGTGTGTGTGTGTGTGTGTGTGTGTGTGTGTGTGTGTCAACTGTCCGTACGGATATGAGTTTATCACCATTGAGTACAATCCGATAATATGTTCATGAATAGGGCAATCCGTAGAGGAAACTGGTCATCACAACATAAGCCATATAAATAAACACTTTCACCGATAGAATACTAATCAAAGGAGCACATTCCAGCTTTCAATTCAAGTTTCATTGCTGGACATATTAGTTAAATATTATCGAAAATGTAATGATGGCCGGTGTTTACTCCACCTTGAGGGTTTCTTCTGGCTACATCCTCTGCACCACCTACAAAATAAATTGGTTTAATAACAGAAAAGGGGGTGAACTATATCTTCAATGATATAAAGCTTTAAATTATACTGTTTTTTAGGTCCTAGTGTGCAATAAAGTATCAGGAGACGCAGGAACGTTTCATGAAATGTAGTGCATTTCTCAACAATGGGCAAATATTTAAAATGCATTTTATTTTCCTTTTACAAGAAATAAAAGCAAACAGGAAATTAGATGTTGGGAAAGGGGGTGGGGAAAGCTGTATATAAAGATGCATCCTCTGGCTTCATCAAAAAATATTTACAGTTGAAAATAATATCCATACAAAACATGCCACATATAATAAAAATGATCATTTATTCATCGTCCCTAGAAGTCTCTGCTGTACAGATGCACACCTTTTTTTAAAAAGTTGTTTAGGTTTAAAAAACAAACAATTTGAGCAATCTTAAATTATAAGATACGCAGAGAATTTAAATTAAGAATTCAGAGAAGGTAAAAATCATTGAGCCTAAAATCCAGTGAGGGGCATTGTATTGAATGTCTTCCCTTCGAGTAGAAACATACCAAAATATATTTATATATATATATCACTGCCTCATGATCTACCACTTTAGAGAAGTACTCTGTTCATACTGAGAGTGCAATCCATTATCTGGTAAATACGGGATTAAATTTGAGTATTACATAACATACATTAGGCCAAGCAAACATTTCACGATATATATATATATATCTCAACACATTCACTTCTATAGGATTCGAAAAAATGGAAAAATAGAAAAAAGCAAAAACACTAAAAACAGTAACTACCCTAAGGGAACTTGAATTTTCCATTCATAGATTATACTTATCCAATTGAGGACCAACTAAGGGAAAGTTTTTTGGTAATCAACAAGCAGTAGCATAAATAAAACAAAACGAGAACATTACATAAATACACAAATGTATATGCACCATTGTACTGGTTTTATGCAAGTGATTTTACATCTAATCATCATGATTCTCCACGCGGATCCGTTAGCAAACAACGTCCTAACTTACTTTGGCTTCTCATTCCAAATGACTGGAGAACACCAAACTCGTCTTTGAAAGCTTAAAAAAATCAACTAATTAGAAAAAACAGGTAAATGCAAAAAAACACTCTGTTCAATAAACATAAGATATTAGTTTGCCATTTTACATATATTTATATTACATACATCTTTATCTTTATGATAAACAATGATATCAGTGGTTTGAATATATACATCAATTTTTTATTTCTCTACACTTTGAAATTTATTGATTTAAAAATGTTTGGATAAAGTTGTTGCTGTCCCCTACTGTGGGGTTTCTTCACACAAACAACGCTCGCACACACACACACACACACACACACACACACACACTTGCATTTTTCATTCTGTGAGGTCTTAGGTTTAAGGGGAGGAGGATACCGCATTACATGGATATCGGGAGTGTTCAGTAAAGCTCCCTTACTTAAATAGTTTAATTTTTGTCGGTTCATTTTTTAATCTTTTTTTTTATACAAACGAACTGCACAACAAATGGCCCTTTTTAAAACGAGTCTTTCCACTGCCACGCTGCCGGCCTCAAGAAGACTCGACCACTCATAGAAAAAAGCACAAAAGGACGCAGACACGCTCGGCCCGGCAGAGAAGACTCTCTACATTAAAGTTTCTACACAGGTCCACTCTGTTGGCTAGAGAGCGCGAAGGTGGGCCAGGTCTCCAGCTGGAGGAGGTGGCCGAGGCTGTGGACAATTACTGAACACAACTAAACATTGAATGCGAGCGGACACAAGTGGAGGATCTGCGGGTGAAGCGACCAGCACGCATTTCCGTTCATTTGGGGGGGGAATTTGGGGGGGGGGTTGGGTTGGTGTGTCTGTGTGGGTGTGTGTGTGTTTGAAGACTCGCGCGCATGGACTGGAAAGCTTGAGGGGCCACCACCCGCTTTCACCCATAACTCCACGTGGAAGCCACTCATAGTAAGGTGGGTGTCATTGTGCTTTCACACCTCAAAGCCTGGATGTCTGATGCATAAATAGAAAGAGCAGGTTGTGGAGGAAAAAAAAAATAAAATACAAATTCAAGATGAAAAGACAGGTCTATCTGGTAGCATATAGGACCCCTGAAAGCTTGATTGTGAACTTAATGCAATAATCTTATCAAAACGGTCATATAATTTCTCTGTATAAATAATTCATGGATAATATGTTGGCTCATTATTGTAAATAGTCATCATCAGCATAGAGTAGATAAGAGCAAACCGGCTGCTATAGTTTCCCTGCTTGTCCGAGAGGCCCTACGACCCTCCCCGCCCCCTCCCCACAGTAGCAGTTAACAGTTTTTTTAGTTTTATACAAGCAGTCACTTCCAATAAAATGGGTTTGGATTGCCAGGTGACTGGGTGTCCAAACTAACCCACCGTTAAGACTCCAAACGGAGTCATGAGTTCTATATCAATAGCAATATCACTTACATGCTTATCCATCGATCGCATGCGGCTCTACAGAGAGCATCAAACAGGATTGTTAGCCAATACCCACCGGTGTGTCTTTCATGGATGTCTGATGGGAAAAGTGTCTCATGTTTTATTCATTTCAACAATCCCAGGAGTTGGAAGGAGAGGGGAGGTGGTAAGGGGGAATAGGTCCGACTTAAAACATTAAAAAAAACAAAAAACATTAGTTCATTCTTAGTACTTGAAGATGGCTTTTTTGTCGTGTAACTTCCAGCAGTCTGACCGAGCGTCGCACTACTAGTATTGAGAGACAGAACAGTAGGGTCAGAGGTCATTTGGTAAATATTGAGGATTTTCTTGCAGCGATTTTTCAAGAGCTTATTGAGATTGAGCAGTAGAAAGGTGCAGGGTGGCGTTGAGAGGGGGGGGGGGGGTTGTGGAGTTGGGAATCTGGGTTGCAGAGAAGTAGGACATCTCCCAGTCCCCCCACGGACTGCTCCAGCGTCAGCTCGTGTTAGTAGGGGGGTGGTCGGTTGCTTGAAACAGTTAATGCTTTCCAAACCTGTTGCGCTACGGGTGGTCAACCACTTGGGTTGCCACCCGTGTCTCTCGCAAACAGCTTATTGCTTTGGCTATCCAAGGGCTTTTGGCGCTCAGCAGTGTTCTGGCCACCAATGAGAGTGACACTGCTACCCCTTCTTGGTCTTCGTCGCTGCTTCCGGCCCCGCGTCAATTCATTCCAACTTGCGGGCAATTTCCAGGCTTCCGCAATTGGCATGGGGATCTTTGATGCTGATCGTCCTCGAAGTCGAACTGATTAGTCGTAGAGGTCAACTGAACACAAGGAGTGGAGGTGAGGGGGGGGGGGACAAGTTTTAAAACCCACCCGTCCTGGACGCCACTGGACATGCTGGGGGTGGAGCGTGGTCAAGGCTTGCACGGATACTTTGGGCTGGTGGTTTGTTGTGCTAGGTCTGCTGGCCGATGCAGTTGCGTTCTTTGTGTTGTAATGGATCGACTTTCTGCCTTTTAAACTTAAAAGGCCCCTGATTCATTTGCAAGTGGTTGTAACAAGACGCCTCAGTGTGTTCAGAAGAATAGGCGAGTTGATGTCAGTCTGGCCTCAGAGACTGGCTACCGATGAATGTAATTCACATTCTGCACAATGGACAGAGGGGGGGGGGGCGGGGGGGGGGGGGGGGGGCTCGGGGAATAGAGGTCAGCTTCACCTCCTCTCCTTTGGGGGATCCGGCGCGGACTGCGAGGATGATTGATTGATATCATTGTCCTCTCGGTCAGAAAGGTCACAACCTCTGCACGCAGTTTGGGCTGTGCACAGAGTTGATTTGCGTAGCTGCCCAGAAAACCAAAAACAAGGAAACACGCACATCAAGAGTCCGACATGTTATATCCCGAGGTTTTTCATTACAGGATGGTCATCATTTCTATTTTTAAGATTTATTTTGCGATTTCTTTATACTTTATGATAGAGTGAGACGGACAGGAGCGTACGGACCGTGAGGACGCCCAGCAAAGGACCACG
>OLKM01004971.1:10000-19100 GCA_900291075.1 Melanogrammus aeglefinus | reverse complement strand
GGGACAGTAAGACCAGTAGGACCACTGGAACCAGTGGGACCAGTGGGACCAGTGGACCAGTGGGACCTCTGGAACCAGTGGGACCAGTAGGACTAGTGCAACCATTGGGACCAGTAAAGGCCAGTAGGACCACTGGAACCAGTGGGAGCAGTGGAACCACCAGAACCAGTTGAACCCCTAGAACCACTAGAACCATTAGAACCAGTAAAACCAGTATAATCAGCAGAACCAGTAAAACCATCAGAACCAGTACACTTGTACCAGTAGAACCACTAGAACCACTAGAACCACTAAAACCAAAACAACAGAAGGTTGTTCTACAGTAGACCTCGTAGATGATAGATGTCCGGTTCTCCTCACAGATAAGAGCCAGAAGGCCGTCCAGATGGGCAACCCTCCGGCTGGCCCCCTGGTGAGTAGAGTCCGCCGGCAGGATCTACATTCTGATTGGTTGGTGGGGGGATTGGGGCCTCGATAGCATCATGTAGCGTCATAGTCATGTTACATCCAGGTAGGTCACGTTAGGTCATGCTCTGTCATATTAGGTCATGCTTTGTCATGTTCTGTTCCAGAAACCTTTGGGACCCTGGGCCATGTTCCCTCCAAGACCAGGTGAGACCCTGAGACCGCCACACCAGACCCCCCTGAGACTGATCTTTATTCCCTGATCTGGGTTCTGTGTTCTCTGATCTGGGTTCTGTGTTCTCTGATCTGGGTTCTGTGTTCTCTGATCTGGGTTCTGTATTCCCTGATCTGGGTTCTGTGTTCTCTGATCTGGATTCTGTGTTCCCTGATCTGGGTTCTGTGTTCTCTGATCTGTTTCAGCTCTTTATAACCGGACCCGCCCTCCCCTCTCCTCTCTGATCAAACATCAGACCTTCCCTGGTTCCCCGCGGACCTCCTTCGGTGACTATCTCCTCCTGTCTCACCCTACTGTCTCCTCCTGTCTCCTCCTGTCTCCTTATTCAGAGCCTGGAGGCTGCTCTGTGATCCACTGGCTGGGTCTACAGAGCCTGGAGGCTGCTCTGTGATCCACTGGCTGGGTCTGCAGAGCCTAGAGGCTGCTCTGTGATCCACTGGCTGGGTCTCCAGAGCCTGGAGGCTGCTCTGTGATCCACTGGCTGGGTCTCCAGAGCTTGGAGGCTGCTCTGTGATCCACTGGCTGGGTCTGCAGAGCCTAGAGGCTGCTCTGTGATCCACTGGCTGGGTCTCCAGAGCCTGGAGGCTGCTCTGTGATCCACTGGCTGGGTCTGCTGGGTGAGGTGGTCCTGTGATGGCTGCTTGCTAACAGTCCCTCCTCTCTCCCCAGCCAATCGAGACCCGCTCAGACCGCTGGTTCTCCCTCGCCCCGTTGTCTGGTCCCGGCCTCGCCAGGGTAAAAAGCATCCTCCACCCCTCCAGGGAAAACACCACCCTCCACCCCGCCACGGTAAACACCACCCTCCAACACGCCAGCGTCAACACCACACTCAACCACCTGTTGTTGTCGTTGAGTTTCTGGTCCATCAGGAGACCTCCTGGTCTCTTCAGAGGTTCTGGTCCATCAACAGACCTCCTGGTCTCTCCAGAGGTTCTGGTCCATCAACAGACCTCCTGGTCTCTCCAGAGGTTCTGGTCCATCAATAGACCTCCTGGTCTCTCCAGAGGTTCTGGTCCATCAACAGACCTCCTGGTCTCTCCAGAGGTTCTGGTCCATCAACAGACCTCCTGGTCTCTCCAGAGGTTCTGGTCCATCAACAGACCTCCTGGTCTCTCCAGAGGTTCTGGTCCATCAATAGACCTCCTGGTCTCTCCAGAGGTTCTGTTCCATCAATAGACCTCCTGGTCTCTCCAGAGGTTCTGGTCCATCAGGAGACCTCCTGGTCTCTCCAGAGGTTTCTGGTCCATCAATAGACCTCCTGGTCTCTCCAGGGGTTCTGGTCTATCAGGAGACCTCCTGGTCTCTCCAGAGGTTCTGGCCATCAACAGACCTCCTGGTCTCTCCAGAGGTTCTGGTCCATCAATAGACCTCCTGGTCTCTCCAGAGGTTCTGCTCCATCAATAGACCTCCTGGTCTCTCCAGAGGTTCTGCTCCATCAATAGACCTCCTGGTCTCTCCAGAGGTTCTGGTCCATCAGGAGACCTCCTGGTCTCTCCAGAGGTTCTGGTCCATCAGGAAACAGAGAAGATGGTAATGCTGTGCGTATTGTAAGCTTGTTCTGATGCAAGAGACCGGAGGAAGTGCGTTGGAATGTGGTGGATCCAAGCCAGCTGGTGTTTCTAATGACCCCCCCGGGGTTCCTCCGAGTCGTAGGGGAGCATCCAACATGTTTTAACGTAGCTCTTCAGAAAAAAACACATTTATTAAACAAAGAAAGTCAATTTGCCTGAGGATTGAATAATTGTCTGAGAAACATCCTTGGCAAAGAAAACAAAATGATAACTAGCAGCCGTTTTCCTGAACTGTAAAATCTTGACAAAACCTTTGGCCATGGTACTAGCACTACTGGAACTGGTACTGCAGCCAGAGTACTCTAGACGGTACCAGTTCTACAGACAGGTCAGATGGCACTCGTACTATATGGCACAGCCATGGTACTCACATCATCCTAGCACTAGATGGTACTTGTGCGTAGTTTATGTTGTATGTATGTGTGCACTAGGTGTAGCTCTGGATCAATGTGTTGATTGGCAGAAGGTGGTCTCTTTGGAGGGGCAGGTCGATGGGCTACAGGTTCATGAAGGACTGTTTCATCAGGTTTTGCAGCAGGTGTTTGGCTGAGAGAAGAACACTGTCCACGGCATTAGATAAGGTATTCCCCTGGAACATTTAGCCACACCAGATGTTCTTCCCTGTTCTGTCCTCATAAAGACAAGGCACACCCCGAAGCACTGAGTCCGGTACCCAGAACCAATGCTCTATGCAGAGGAAATGATCTTTACAGGATTACAGTAGACTCTAAACAGGTGTACAGTCAATACCGGTGTACAGTTCTGCTTTATGTAGGAGTCCAGTTCCAGGTTTAGTTCTGACGTCCAGCTGTCTGCCCTCCCTTACAGGATATCCTGTCCGACCAGCGATCCCAGTCGACAAGATCCCTAACCTGGTGGGCGAACTGGGAGACAAAGGTGAACCACTGAGTCTGTGAACCATTGATCGGGAGAACGCCATGCAGCTGCTTCTCAATTTGCTCTTCTCGTCTGTATTTTAAGTTCCGACTTCTTTCTGCCTTCCACTTCTGTGTTGATACTGCGAACACATCTGAATAACGGCAGTATTGACCCATCGCAGAAAGGGTCAGCGTTACGGAGTGACACACTGCGACTCCCGCTGCATTCTTTCTGCTTCCCGCCGCTCTCCTACTCGCTCGCCCAGGCACCAGACCTGACCTGAGGTATCCGGAGTAACTTCAGTGTGTGTGAACACATCCGACGCTGCTGATCGTCGGCTGTGTGTTGCCTGCGAGTTCATGTGTGAAAGGCCAATAAGCTGATGACCGAGCATTTAGGATCCGTCTCCTGTGTAGACCAGCTCAGCCACTGGAAGCAGACGGAGAGGTTGTCGGGGGTGAAGCCCAACCTTCCCGCCGGGACGCCAAGGCCAAAGGTGCAGGAGGAGAGACAGACCACCAGGACCAGGACCACCAACACCAGCACCACCAGCACCAGCACCACCACCACCACCAACCCCACCACCACCACCAACCCCACCACCAGCAGTATGGGTAGCCTTGTCCTCTACATCTGCCATTATAGAAACAGTGCTAACATGTAACAATAAGGTCACATTAACAATGAACATGGTTTTCATGCAAACTACAGTTTCAGACATAAACACTCAGCTAGCTGTATGTGTTTCAGACGTTAACACTCAGCTAGCTGTGTGTGTTTCAGACGTTAACACTAAGCTAGCTGTGTGTGTTTCAGACGTTAACACTCAGCTAGCTGTGTGTGTTTCAGACGTTAACACTCAGCTAGCTGTGTGTGTTTCAGACGTTAACACTCAGCTAGCTGTGTGTGTTTCAGCCGTTAACACTAAGCTAACGGTATGTATTTCCTCATCTCATCAGCCAGTAGATTCGAACTCTGGAAGGTGTCAGAGGTGTTCAGCTCTCAGCCCAACTCAGACCTGGATGCCCTGGGGAAGAAACGCTTTGTTGGTGAGGAAAGAACTACTGCGCTCAACAGTATTAAAGCCTGTTCCACGTGAAGCCTGTTCTATAGAATTAATTCTATGTGAGACCTGTTCTAGGTAGGACCTGGTATCTATAAGACACCCTGACTCCCCCCTCTCTCCTCCCTGACTCCTTCCTGTTCTCCACCCTGACTCCACCCTGACTCCACCCTGACTCCTCCCTGACTCCACCCTGACTCCTCCCTGACTCCACCCTGACTCCACCCTGACTCCTCCCTGTTCTCCACCCTGTCTCCAACCAGCCCCTCACGTGGTGTACAAGACGGACAAGAGGCCCGAGGAGCCCTGCTCCGTCACCTCCTCCCTCCACTTCTTCCCTGGAGAGAAGCCTGGCGAATCAGACGCCAGCACGCCACCCCAGGCCCCGCCCTCCAACCTCACCGTTGTAACGGTGGAGGGATGCTCCTCCTTCATCATCCTGGACTGGAAGAACACGGACAACCACACCCAAGGTTAGAGAACCACACCAAAGGTTAGGGAACTACACCCAAGTTTAGAGAACCACATCCAAGGTTAGAAAACCACACCCAAGGTAAGAGAACCACGCCCAAGGTTAGGGAACCACACCCAAGGTTAGAGAACGACACCCAAGGTTAGAGAACCACGCCCAAGGTTGGGGAACCAAAGCCAAGGTTAGAGAAGCACACCCAAGGTTAGAGAACCTAAGCCAAGGTTAGAGAACCACACCCAAGGTTAGAGAACCACACCCAAGGTTAGGGAACCACGCTCAAGGTTAGGGAACCACACCCAAGGTTAGAGAACCACACCCAAGGTTAGAGAACCACACCCAAGGTTAGAGAACCACACCCAAGGTTAGAGAACCGAACCAAAGTTTAGAGAACCACACCCTGGTAAGAGAACCACCACCAGGTTAGAGAACCACACCCAAGGTTAGAGAACCACACCCAAGGTTAGAGAACCACACCCAAAGTTAGAGAACCACCACCGGGTTAGAGAACCATCACCAGTTTAGAGAACCATACCCAAGGTAAGAGAACCACACCCAAGGTTAGAGAACCACACTCAAGGTTAGAAAACCACCACCAAAGTTAGAGAACCACCACCGGGTTATAGAACCATCACAGGGTGAGAGAACCACACCCAAGGTTAGAGAATCACACCCAAGGTTAGAAAACCACAACCAAAGTTAGAGAACCATCACCGGTTTAGAGAACCACACCCAGGTTAGAGAACCACACCCGGATTAGAGAACCACACCCAAGTTAGAGAACCACACAAAAAGGAAAATAATTCTCAAAACAAAAGTATTTTCTTTAAGTATAATTATTTACAAGTTCAAACAAAAAAACGATTAGAGTACCACACCCGGGCTTGACCCGGAGAACCCAGCTGGGTCGGACCCGGAGAACCCAGCTCCCCTCCTGTTCTCAGCCTCTGTACGGAGCGCTGAGTGTTGACGTTCTGAACCAGCAGATGGAGAACTGGTTAACGTTCCGCATGCTGCTGAGCACCACGCCTACATTCAAGATGTTCCCCGGATGCTCCTGCCACCCGGCCCTCAGTGGGGGGCCCGCACCAGATGTTCCTCAAGACAGATGTTCTTCAGAGCTGGTTCCGCGGCTGCTGTTCCGACCACGGGCGTTGATGATGTCACTGTTCTCCCCAGAGTACGAGGTCATCTCCACGGCAACGGGACCAGACGGAGAGGAGGTGTCCGTCCTGACGACCGACCAGACGCACACGGTGGTGGAGAACCTCCGGCCTGAGAGCAGGTACCCTAGAACCAGGAAACCCTAGAACCAGGAGACACTAGAACCAGCAGAGGCTAGAACCAGGACACCTAGAACCAGCACACCCTAGAACCAGCTCACCCTAGAACCAGGAACCCTAGAACCAGGAGACCCTAGAACCAGCACAGGCTAGAACAAGACACCCTAGAACCTTTGAACTAGGAGAAGATAAGAACCAGGAGAACCGTCTCTCTCTCTCTCTCTCTCTCTCTCTCTCTCTCTCTCTCTCTCTCTCTCTCTCTCTCTCTCTCTCTCTCTCTCTCTCTCTCTCTCTCTCTCTCTCTCTCTCTCTCTCTCTCTCTCTCTCTCTCTCTCTCTCTGTCTCTCTCTCTCTCTCTCTCTCTCTCTCTCTCTCTCTCTCTCTCTCTCTCTCTCTCTCTCTCTCTCTCTCTCTCTCTCTCTCTCTCTCTCTCTCTCTCTCTCTCTCTCTCTCTCTCTCTCTCTAGTTATGCGTTCAAGGTGAAACCTAAGAATGACCTTGGAGCCGGACCCCCCAGTGAGCCAGTGACCTTCAGCACAGAGTCAGGTACGACCTTTGACTCCTGGGTACAATATTCACGCCCTAGGTACTGACTACATGGAACCACAACCTACTGGTCCCCCATGATCGATCTCTCTCTCTCTCTCTCTCTCTCTCTCTCTCTCTCTCTCTCTCTCTCTCTCTCTCTCTCTCTCTCTCTCTCTCTCTCTCTCTCTCTCCTCAGCTGACCCACGCGTGAGTGAGAACACCTCTGGTGAGTCCTCATCTCTGAAAGCCTACTTACACGGAATAATTACACAGAAATGACCTGTCTCTGTACTGTCTAACCCCTACCTGCTCCTTAATGACCTGTCTCTGTACTGTCCAACCCCTCCCTGCTCCTTAATGACCTGTCTCTGTACTGTCTAACCCCTACCTGCTCCTTAATGACCTGTCTGTACTGTCTAACCCCTACCTGCTCCTTAATGACATGTCTCTGTACTGTCTAACCCCTACCTGCTCCTTAATGACCTGTCTCTGTACTGTCTAACCCCTACCTGCTCCTTAATGACCTTGTGTCTCTGTACTTCTAACCCCTACCTGCTCCTGAATGACTGTCTCTGTACTGTCTAACCTCTACCTGCTCCTTAATGACCTGTCTGTACTGTCTAACCCCCACCTGCTCCTTAATGACCTGTCTCTGTACTGTCTAACCCCTACCTGCTCCTTAATGACCTGTCTCTTTGTACTGTCTAACCCCTACCTGCCTCCTTAATGTGACCTGTTCTCGTACTGTCTAACCCTCACCTGCTCCTTAATGACCTGTCTCTGTACTGTCTAACCCCTATCTGCTCCCTAATGACCCGTCTCTCTACTGTCTAACCCCTACCTGCTCCTTAATGACCTGTCTCTGTACTGTCTAACCCCTATCTGCTCCCTAATGACCCGTCTCTGTACTGTCTAACCCCTATCTGCTCCCTAATGACCCGTCTCTGTACAGTCTAACCCCTGCCTGCTCCCTAATGACCCGTCTCTGTACTGTCTAACCCTCCTGGTGGGCGGGGTTCAGGTAAAGACGCCATCTGGACGCGGTTTCCGTTCCGGACGGACCCGCCCTCTGACTGCAGCGGCCAGCAGTACGTCAAGCGCACCTGGTACCGCAAATTTGTGGGCGTGCAGCTCTGCAACTCGCTGCGCTACAAGATCTACCTGAGTGACTCGCTCACAGGTAACACACCTGGTGACACAGGACAGTGAGGAGCAGGTGGGGGTTAGACAGTCCAGAGACAGGTCCCTCTGGACCAGGAAGGGGTGGTGGTGATGATGATGATGATGATGATGATGATGGTGATGATGATGATGGTGGTGGTGGTGGTGGTGGTGATGAGGACGACGACGACGGTGGTGGTGGTGATGATGATGGTGATGACGACGACGACGACGGTGGTGGTGGTGGTGATGATGATGATGATGAGGATGAGGATGAGGATGAGGATGATGGTGGTGGTGGTGGTGGTGGTGGTGATGATGATGATGTTGGTGATGATGATGATGATGATGATGATGATGATGATGAGGAGGATGATGATGATGATGATATGGTGGTGGTGACGGTCTGTCTAGGTCAGTTCTACGACATCGGGGACGAGGCGGGCTTCGGAGAGGACCACTGTCAGTTCGTGGACTCCTTCCTGGACGGGAGGACCGGCCCACAGCTCCGCCCCCAACAGCTGCCGCCGCGCACAGGTGACCCTCGCCCTCCAGACCCCCTCACACCCCCCGGTCACCCTTACTGTGGTAACCGAGGCCTTTGCCCCCGCTGCGGGATGGTGCGTGTTACCGCGGTAACAGGCGTCCTTGGCCGTTGCGTGATGTTGAGGGTCACCGTGGTAACAGGGGCCCTTGGCCGTTGCGTGATGTTGAGGGTCACCGTGGTAACAGGGGCCCTTGGCCGTTGCGTGATGTTGAGGGTCACCGTGGTAACAGGGGCACTTGGCCGTTGCGTGATGTTGAGGGTCACCGTGGTAACCGGGGTCTCTGCCCTGTCCAGGGTTCTACCGGGCCGCGCGGCAGGAGCCCGTCCGCCTGGGGCCGCTGGGCGCCGGCGCCCCCGCCGGCTACGTGTCCTGGTACGAGTGCGGAACGCCCATCCCGGGCCGCTGGTAGACCCGCCCCCCCGAGACAGGAAGTGGAGGACGTCGTCACTTCCTGAGTCCCTCCGAGACCCGGTGTTGTAAATACAGACAGAACTAACAGGAGAAGTATGGATTTATAGCGTGTACTTGTATACGGAGGAATATGTAGTACCTTGTACTACCGCCAAGTGGGTTAATATCAGGATGGTTCTAGACCAGCCGGTTCTACCTGTGGACCTGGTCCTCGAGACCAGAAGGTCCGGGTTCAGACCCGCTTTAGACTAGAGGTCTCTGCTGGTTGTACAGGCAGATTTCCAGTACAACCAGAGTCTGCTCCTGGTGTTACAGGGAGCGTCCCAGTATACCCAGTCCTCAGTACTTTGAGCTGACAGGCCAGTCAGGGTCCCCCTTCCACGCTTTGCACAACAGAAACGTATAATCTGTAAATGGAGAGGATGTCTATTTTTTCACAACTTTTTTGTAAATCACATTATTCCCTCTTCCCCTGCAAACAACAATCACGTTTTATTCTCTTGGATGTTGGAGGATGTGAAGCTCGTGCATATTCTGATAATAAAAT
>OLKM01004971.1:0-2500 GCA_900291075.1 Melanogrammus aeglefinus | reverse complement strand
ACACACACACACATACACCCAGATTCCAGCAATCTTCTGCTCCCTCTCCCCTCTTCCCCCCTCTCTCTCTCTCTCTCTCTCTCTCTCTCTCTCTCTCTCTACTCATCTGTTCGCCCTCTCTCTCTCTCTCTCTCTCTCTCTCTCTCTCTCTCTCTCTCTCTCTCTCTCTCTCTCTCTCTCTCTCTCTCTCTCTCCCTCTCTCTCTCTCTCTCTCTCTCTCCCTCTCCCTCTCCTCTCTCTCTCTCTCTCTCTCTCCTCTCTCTCTCCCCCTCCCCTCTCTCTCTCTCTCTCTCTCTCTCTCTCTCTCTCTCTCTCTCTCTCTCTCTCTCGCTCTCATCCTCCTCCCAGCTGAAGCAGGACGAATGGGCCCCTGACTTTGGCCCCGCCTCCTTCGTCCCCTCCTGGGGCGCCACGGTAACGGGGGCGCGTCACTTCCTGATCGCCTTCAACGTGAACCTGATCAGCACCAAGGAGCAGGCGCACCGCATCGGGCTGGACCTCAGAGAGCAGGGCCGGGGCAAGGGCCAGGTGAGACCCCCCAGGACCTAACCCCCCAGGACCCCCCCAGGACCTAACCCCCCAGACCCCCCCCCAGGACCTAACCCCAGGACCCCCCCAGGACCTAACCCCAGAGACCCCCCCAGGACCCCCCCTCAGGACCCCCAGGACCCCTAGGACTAAACCCCCAGGACCCCCAGGACTTAACCCAGGACCCCCCAGGACCTAACCCCCCGAAATCTAACCCCTCCAGGACCTTCATCTGGGGGGAGGTACCAGGACCAGATACAGGGGGGTTAGATAGTCTTCATCTGGGGGGAGGTACCAGGACCAGATACAGGGGGGTTAGATAGTCTTCATCTGGGGGAAGGTACCAGGACCAGATACAGGGGGGTTAGATAGTCTTCATCTGGGGGGAGGTACCAGGACCAGATACAGGGGGTTAGATAGTCTTCATCTGGCGGGGGAGGACCAGGCCAGAACAGGGGGGTTAGATAGTCTTCATCTGGGGGAGTAACCAGGCCAGATTAAGGTATGGCTTCATCTGGGGGTTAGGGCCGCCTTGGGGTCTTACCAGGGGCGTGTGTGCGCTGCGAGCCCCCATGACCCCTCTTTCCCCCCCAGCCAGGGGAGCTGCAGAAGGTGCAGGCTCTGGGCTGGTACCTGGAGGAGGCCCAGCTGGCCCAGGTCTCCACCAACCTGCTGGACCACCAGGTCACAGCCCTCCACACCGTCTACGAGGCCGTCTGCAGCCACGCTCAGGTCAGGGCTCATCCTGGGGCCTCCATGTTCCAGTACTGTGTGTACTGAACAACGTCACACTGCATTGTGTAGTCCAGTGTTGTGTACCGGACTACGTCACTGCATTGTGTAGTCCAGTGTTGTGTACCGGACTACGTCACTGCATTGTGTAGTCCAGTGTTGTGTACCGGACTACGTCACTGCATTGTGTAGTCCAGTGTTGTGTACCGGACTACGTCACCTGCATTTGTGTTAGTCCCCATGTTGCTGTAACCGACTACGTTCACTGCATTTGTGTAGTCCAGTGTTGTTACTGTGCCGGACGTACGTCACTGCATTGTGCTCTAGTACAGTGTGTGTTTAACCCGGGAAAAAAAAAACCTACGTCACTGCATTGTGTGATTCCAGTTGTTGGTGTACCGCACAACGTACTGTATCTGTGTAAGTCCGTTTGATGTACAGACAACCTCACTGCATTGTGGTAGTGTGTTGTGTACTGCACAACGTTACTGCATTGTGTAGTCCGGTGTTGTGTATTGCACAATGTCACATTGCATTGTGTAGTCTGGTGTTGTGTACTGCAATACGTCACACTGCATTGTGTAGTCCAGTGTTGTGTACTTCACAACATCACACTGCATTGTGTAGTCTGGTGTTGTGTACTGCACAACGTCACACTGCATTGTGTAGTCTGGTGTTGTGTACTGCACAACGTCAAACTGCATTGTGTAGTCCGGTGTTGTGTACTTCACAACGTCACACTGCATTGTGTAGTCTGGTGTTGTGTACTGCACAACGTCAAACTGCATTGTGTAGTCCGGTGTTGTGTACTTCACAACGATCCAACTGCTTGTGTAGCTCTGTGTTGTGTACTCAATTATGTCACTGGCATTGTGCAGTCAGAAATGTTGTACTGCACAACGTCACTGCATTGTGTAGTCCAGTGTTGTGTGCTGAACAACGTCACACTGCATTGGGTAGTCCAATGTTGTGTACAACACAGTGTCATTGTATTGTGTAGTCCAGTGTTGTGTACTGGACTGCACCAACTTAGCAAGTCAGCTGAAACCACTGTTGATAGAAAACTTGTTTTTTCCTCTTCATGTTCCCCTTCCTGTCTTCCTCCCCATGTGCTTCCTGTCCTCCTCCCCATGTTCTTCCTGTCCTCCTCCCCATGTACTTCCTGTCCTCCTCCCCATGTGCTTCCTGTCTTCCTCCCCATGTGCTTCCTGTCTGTCTCCTTGTGATGGTTCCCCGGTGG
>OLKM01004970.1:0-19101 GCA_900291075.1 Melanogrammus aeglefinus | reverse complement strand
TTAGCTTCTAAATGTTCACCAGATCAGTGAGCTGTGTTGGTCGTGTGTTGTGTGTGGTGTTTTTTATGTGGCAGCCCTTCATACACTGCTTTTATTGGCAGCACTGATCATTAAATATATTTTTGTTCTAAACCTTGTGCCTGTGTGATGTGTGTGTGCTGTGTGTGTGTGTGTGTGTGTGTGTGTGTGTGTTGTGTGTGTGGTGTGTGTGTGTGTGTGTGTGTGTGTGTGTGTGTGTGTGTGTGTCTCATCCCCATGCCCCCCAGCCGCCCTGTGCTGCTGTTAAGTTTGAGGATCTGGACCAAGACCAGCGATGGAGTGAAGTTGACCCACTGGGGCTCGTCTTCTTACCTGCTTCCTTCTCTGGTCTATGACCGCTGCTTCCTGTGGCAATACCAGCTGCCCAAGCCCTCCATGCAGGTGAGACTGCACAACTCTACACGGTAGGTCCAGTGTCTTACTGGGCTCCTGAAAGAAACCGAGACAGTCGGATGCTTATTTGTCCTGACATTGGGTTTAGTCTGGAAGGCAGCTGATCCTATAGGAGGTTCTCCCTGGGTGTGCGGGGAGTGACGGCCCGTTTCTAACCCTGTGCACGGTTTTTCGTCAATGCAACAGGTGTGCAGCCCTTACCGAGTCCAGAGTCCAATCAGGCAACTGGTTGAGAACAAAGGCAGCAACATGGTAGTAATAGACCCAGAGGGATAACCGGGGTCCCTCGAAGCCCCCCCCGGCAGACAAGTCTTTATGTGGCTCGCTGAGCTGTGTGTTAATGCAGCATGATCTAATTGTGCTGCTTGAGGTCAATTCAGGAGAGCAAGTTAGCAGGAGAGGACCTGGAGAATGAATGCAGCCCTGACCAGGCGACACAATATCTCTCACAGCTCTGTGTTCAAAACACGACGGTATATCTGTAAGGACTACCCGGCCCATGGTTCTGTCTCTCGCTCTCCCTCATCTTTCTTTAACCCCCCCCAGGGCCGGATTAACATTTTCTGTGCCCTGGGCAACAAGGCTCAAGCCCCCCCCCGCCCCCCCCCGCCGGCCACCAAACAATCGTAAAGTTCCCTATCATCAGAACTTGGTGGCTTGAATGAGTACTTAATGAATGTTATCAATTGTCTTGACAGCAAACAGCTAGGTAGGCCTTAACTAAAACCATAGAACCAATTTTAAAATAATGCAAAAAATGTGAAATTATCACCAGCATGAAGCAGGCAATTAGTGTGTTTTTAGTAAAAATAAACCATTGGCTACACTGTTGCATGTAATTTCAAAGTCAAGATCATGTTTATTGTATCAACAATTCAACATTTGATGTTGATTACTTCACTACTATATACTCCTTATTATTTATTTTAAACAAATGGACCTTACAACCTGGCCTCCCTTAAAGACTGAACTCATGACTACACAAACAATTATGAGGCCTAATGACCTACTTTACTTACTTTATTTCTTTAAAACTTCTCTCTTAACACACACTTATTATTCCAGTAACCATTCCAACCAATAACCAATTCTCCAGCAGTAACAATTAACACACTAGGAATTCATACACACATATTATATCAATTCATACACATATATATATATTATATCAATTCATATACATATACATTATATCAATTCATATACACATATATATCATATCAATTCATATACACATATTAGCCTAATTATTTACTTACATTAAAACATATTACTAACTCAACAACAAGTAATTGCCTCACAACTGTCCATTTTTCAACACTGAACTCATGAAGAAACAAACAATTAAATGATTAGGCCTAATGACCTATCTTAGCTTTTAAAACTTCTCACATCAACACATACAGTTAATTATGTTCTCCATAGAAGATTACTCAGTGGCCTTCCTTCTAGACTTCAAATATGCAACTGAACGGCGACGGCAAAACTCCGCGCGAGGGTGTTCTGTGAGATGCAGCGTGACGATTTTGTCGCGAGTGTATTTTATTGGTTAAGAATCCAAACCAATCAAATTTGTCGAGGGAAGTAAACCACATTCAACAGGAAGCAGTTGTGTACTTATCAACCAATAAGAAGTGTGTTTGGGGGCGGGACACCGCCGCGAAATGTCGTCCAGATAGAGACAACGCGAGCGATAAATTCAGGGGTTGAGCGACATCGCTGGACGGCGCGACGTCGCTCGCGGCACGTCAGGACAGGCTCATTGAAAAGTACACATTCTAATCACTTTTCGAGTTGCAATAAAGTGCTCACATCAAGGAAAGTAAGGACTGCGTTATAACGTGATATTTGTCAACAACGTTGTCAAGGGCCCCTTTGATGTCAGGGCCCTGGGCAAGTGCCCAATTGCCCTAATGGTTAATCCGGCCTTGCCCCCCCCCCTCTCGTGGAGCTCAGACGCGGGACTGGGTCGTAACTCCCGAGCGGATGAGATGTGTCCCCGGTACCCGGAGCCCCGCCCCCTGGAGCACCCCATCCCCATTCTGAAGGAATCGCTGGAGAAGGTGACCGGGTTGTTACAGCAGTACCTTCCCCCGACCACCAGGGGAAAGAACATATATTTTGTATATTCATGTATATATTACTTGTATTTATATTTATTTATATTACGTTATATTGAAATTGTATTTGAACTCTCAATTCTTGCGTCAGTAAATCATTATTTAATGTCACCCCAGGTGTGATTTTGATGGATAGATCAGCTTTCCAGTTAGTACAGTCCAATGGAAAGGCTGAGCACCTATTATTCATCGGCAATTGTATGTTAATGTTTTGTTAATGATAAGTTCATCAGTAATTTAAGGCTTGTGTATAATAATAAATGCACATTAATATAAAGTGTTACCCTTGCTTCAACAGCTTCTATCTCTTTAAAACATTTTTTCATACAAGCGACACGTTCTTCTCATCAAGTATTGTGTACGTGTTTAAAGTAATCTCATGGCTCCAAGCCCACAGCATCAAAGATTATTATCTTAATTACTGTAATCATCGTCAGGGAGTGGGATGAAGGATTCACTCATTGAACGGTGAAAACAGAAAAAATAACGCTTTAAAAAGTGTAGAAATACAAATCTGCATATAAGCTAGTTGGGGGTAAGCTTTTGTGGGCTAGCTTTTAAATAATGTATGAACACCACAACTTAAGCTAGGGTTAATAATTCGTAAACATGAACACCATTAGTAAACATAAACACCATTCATTACTAGACTACATTAGTTAACTGTCTGTTAGCTAATGTGTGCTTAAGGTTAACAAACGTGTCCTTTTTGTAAAGTGCTAACCAAGACGTATTCTTATAAGAATGTGTGAATGAGGGCCAGCAGACCAGAAGAAGAGAATAAGACATGACAATCAACGGAGCCTAACGAGCCGGCTCACGCCAACGCTGGCTAGCGTTGGCGTGAGCCGGCGTTGGCGGTGGTTGACGTGCTAATGGCTGCCCTGTCACGGCGTAGGTGGACGCGCTTCTCCGCCAGAGCGTCAACGCCGTCAGCCTGCCCGCGCTGTCGGCCATCGTCATCTTCAACGACACTGTGCTGTGGACCGGCAACTTCGGGAAGAGGAACCGGACGGACCCCCTCTCCGGCCCCCCTAACGAGTACACCATCTACAGGTGAGGGCCGCTTAACGAGTACACCATCTACAGGTGAGCCCTAACGAGTACACCATCTACAGGTGAGCCCTAACGAGTACACCATCTACAGGTGAGCCCTAAAGAGTACACCATCTACAGGTGAGCCCTAACGAGTACACCATCTACAGGTGAGCCCTAACGAGTACACCATCTACAGCTGAGGGTCTGGCCGGGAGGGGGGGGGGGGGGGGGGTGTGGCATCCAGGGATCAATTACAGTTTTTTTATAATTTGTTTTGACCACTATAGATACATGCGTAGACCGAAGTAACACATTAACACAACTTGAAGTTTTTGTTCCTATACCTTTAACACATGTAACCATTCCTTAAACAAAGCGCTGCTTTGCACTTTAGTTGCTATTCTGCAAGACACCTGCTCCTTTCTGCAGCACACTTGCTCCTGCACACTACACACTATTTCAAACATAAGACACTTAGTTCAAAAATGACATCCTAGTATATCATTGGGAAAACACATCTATTCAAAATACAAAACACATTGTGTAATTGAAAATACTTAAATACACACCTCAAAACACTGACTTACAAAACTGAACACCTATCAGCCAGCTACAAAAAGCCCCCCCCCCCCACTGTTGCTGTGTCAGCTAGTTTTTTTTTTGTGTGATTCCTCTAAAAACCCTATTGTTTGACTGTATATGAATAAGTTTGTGTTGCCACGATGTCTACATCGGCGACACACATGTAGCGCTCCCCAGACCACACGACACTAACGCACTCACATGTCTTTGAACGGCCCCACAGGGTCGCCAGCCTCTCCAAGATCTTCCCACGGCTGATGCTGTACAAGCTGTGGGAGGACGCCGCATCGGCTCCCTGCGACCCCTTGGAGAAGTACATCGAGAACTTCACCATCAAGAACCCGCTGGGGCGGATGCCGGGACTCTGAGCTGAAGTACGTGACGGACGGGCTGATCTTCCTGGACAGCGGCGAGGTGTCCATCGCTCCTCCTCCGTCACGCTGAGACGTGGATGGCGGAGCCAGCCTTCAGGTGAGGGCGGAGGCGGAGGCTAACCCTCACACATCTGCTCAGAGTTTTAACTGCAGCTATATTTGTATTCTTATGGTGTTTGTTTTTTTTTTTCTACGTTTGGTTGTTTCTCTTACATGTTTCCCATCTCCTGGGTTTCATCTTATTATTCGGTTTCTGATAAGGATGAACTCAGGTTTTAATTATCGTATCTCAAGTTGAGAACAAAACCAGACGGTGGACATTACAGTTTGAATTACCTCCCTCGGCTCGTTTAAATCACAGAGAGAACACAAATTGATTCATGCGGTTTTTCCATTTTGTTTTGATGGCGGTGATACAAAACAACTTACCACTGGCACTATAAAATGCCCAATAACTCTGCATAATAGAAACACAAGGATGGTCTTCCCTCCCTGTTGCCCGTTCTCCTACGGCAGGACTCCCGAGGAGGGCTGCCGAGCCACCAGCCTGCTCTGGAAAGGGAAAACCATTCGGCCCTCAATCTGCTCCAGGACGATGTGCTGGTGGCGCCGGGCACCGTGGGTCACTGCAATTAGCGCTCTATGCTCTAAGTGCATCTATCTTCAGACGGTGCCTGTCGTCTCTTAGGCGGCTGCTCTAGCGGGCTTCTCAGGAGGCTGCTCTCCTCTCCCTGTCTGACCGTGACAACCAGGAAGTGGTTTGTCAGGACGCTGTTGTATTTCTTGGTCATCCCTGTCCAATGTTTTATGTTGCAGGGTTCTTATCTCATGAACTACACTGCTTCCCCCATGGGGACTTTTTCTTAGTTTATAAAGGAGTGCATCCACTGAACTCTGTAGGTTTTTCAGGCTGCTCAGCATGTGGGGCTTTGCCTTGTCCTGAAACAGAGTTACTGTTTTACTCCTGCTTCATCTCGCTGAATCACTTTGTTCCTGCCATTTAGAAAAGCGAGTTGTCACATATGAATGTTTTGCGTGAGTCGATTTAGATAGAAAAGAAAAAGTGATGTATCACCTAATTGTAAACCTTGGACGCCTACCTCCGTGTGACCAATGGGACTCTCCGTCCTCCACTCACTCGCAACATTTCCTCCCAGGTGTCACCTACAGCAACCTGGCTTCTCCCTGCTGGCCCACACCATGGCGGAAGCGGTGTTTCTGGGTGTGACTACCAGCGCTGGGTCAATGGACAACGTCCTGGAGCGTCTGGGCATGGAGGACACAGGCTTCGACCTCAGCCCCGGCTGCAGGCCCAGCTGGCGTGGGCGTGTACTCCAGCGGCCAGGCCCGCGCCCTCTACGACCTGGGCTGGTACGGCCTCGGGGCAGATGTTCTCCACGGCGCGGACCTGGCCAAGGCTGGCCATGATGCTGCTGGGGACGTACCACGCAAGCTCCTGGAGAGCCGGACCCCTGAAGATCATGCTCACGCCACTGTTCCGCTGCGACAACGGACTACTTTGCCCAACCGCACCGGACGCCGTGGAGGTGAATGAGCAGGCTGGGCTACGAGGTGGTGCGCAAGGACGGGGACCTGGACGGGTTTACTCGGCACCTTCTCCCTGGTGCCCCGGCTTGAAGCTTGGCCTGGTGGTGCTGATGGCGGGGCCCGGCCCACGGGCCAGGACCTGGTTGCCCAGACCTACCCTACGGCCTCATTCGTGGCCGCCGTGGAGAAGGCCTTCCGCTGAGGCCAGGAAGGGGCTCTCGCCGCCCGCCCCACCCGGAGCCTACGTGGGCTTCCTCACCTACGCGGAAACATCAACCTTTCTACAGATCCGGGCGGGGCCCCGACGGGTGCTCAGCATGCAGCAGTTTCGGGCCCCAGATCGAGGAGCTGATCCCGGAACCGCTACCGCACCATCAAGCTCAAACTACCTGGTGGAGCGGGTGTTCCGGGTGGTGTTCGAGAAGGAGTACCTGCGTGCTGCGCGTGAGCACGGCCTGCGGTGTCGCTGGAGGCCCAGGACGGACAGTCCTCTTAACTTCTACACACTGGGACCGCCGGGGGCTGTCCCCCGGGTTCGACGCCCCGGGACTCAACACGTACAACGTGGTTCGAATCGCACGGAAACCCTCCTTCTCCAGCTAGGCACCGCGGTGTCGCTGGGATCGAAACCAGCAGAGGCAGATGGATCTGAGCAGCTGAGAACGGGACCTCCAGCACCTTCAGGAAGCCTCTGCGGAGCAGGAGGACAATGGGAAGCGAGTCGCGGTGAGGAACGGAAGATGCGTTGTGCTGACCTTTATTCGTGAAGTCTGTTGTACAGAAGATCAATTTATTTATTTTGTTTAAAGATATGGCAAACGCCGTCGGTCAGTTCGATATATCACTTATACATACTGGTATTTTTGGGATGCACTGATATAAATGTTTGATGTACAATATTGTATCAGTAGATGTGGGTAAATGGCTGATATCAATCGCCATACACAAAAATGTCTGTTCATAAGAACCGAAACACAGACGGCGTCAAGTGATAATCGATACCGGTATCAGTCCACCAATATCCTAAGAGGCCACCCCAGATGTTGCATATACCTGTGGTGAGTGTGTCTTTTCTTTACTGCCTTTCTTATGCTGTCTTTGCCCTATGTACACTCCCTCTTCCCTTGTCATGGTCAACATGTTCCATGGGTTTGCGTTACGGAGGCTCAGTGATCCAATGTCCTCATTCAGCTGCAGACCCGGTCATGGGTCGTGTTTCCTTCTGTCCGTCTGGTCTCTCATTGGGGAGGATCAGGGCGATGGGTCTGCAGGTGGACATCAACAAGCTCGTCATTGGATGTAGTTTGTTCTTCCCAGGTAATTCATTTTGTACAGATGGCAAAATAAGGAATTAGGAGAATTAATTAGCCTTTCATTAATGTAAGGCTTTTTCGTCTTTGTTGCAAATGCTAATGTTTGGGTCATGCTGCCGTGGCATCAGGTTGTTGCAATAAACAACGGAGATGGTGTGCCTTGCCTTTGTGTGAAATATGTTGATCAGTCAGCAGAAGAACAGCCAGACTTGGCAGGATTGAGACCACACTTTGTAATCCCTAAGAAGAATCCCCACGACCTCGGTCGAAACGCAGAATAGACTCATTTAATATTCGCGTGAGAATGAATCAAAAAGGCAAAGCTTCTCAAGCAAGAATGGCTTTAAAATAAAACACAACGGTGCATAAATCAGGACTGTAAAACAAATGACACCCCAAAATGTACGTTTGACAGACCCAAGACTCGGATTCAACTGCAGTCGTCTGAACTTCGAAATTATGGTTGATATTGAAAAGTGTCTGACAAATCCGGGCTAGAATAAACAATACATATGTTTAGGTTTATTCAATACTTAATCATGGCTTATTATGTGATAAACATTGGACCTAAATATCGTATGTAATGTCATTATATTATAGCATGATTTCATTGCGGATTATAGCAAATCAATTTAATGAATGGATGAACAATTTAAACCTTAAATGTATTGTTCCTGTATTTCATCGTCTCTATGCTGACCAGTGTTAGTACAAGAAGCCACTTGTGTAAAAGACAATTAATTAAACAGCAACAGCACACTTTTTTACCAACACAACAAATTAACGGCACTAAACAGTTTATTTTTAGGCTAAGCATGAAAATGAGACGATGAAAACGCACTTTGCAATCGCATACTGCCGTTGTCATTATGCAGCTGTGATCCATATAATGATCTTCTTCATGGACTATTACAGGCTTTCACTGTGGTGATCTTGTAAACAAATTGGTGATAAGTGATCGGCCTACTAGTGACACTTAATCATTAGAGGATGATCACCTGTACAGTACATTCATGGTTCAGTAATCTTCACATAGGATGGAGTTTCACTGTTAAATAATACACATTTCAGCAAAAAGAAATGGAAATAAAAGTACCTGGAAACATAAAACATTACAAACTCCAAATTCACTTCTCAAAGTTTCTCCGAGTTGAGGAACTCCCATGAAGGCCAAACCAGGGACGTTGGTCATAGCTTTGAGAACCGTTCACTGCAAACTGAATAAAACATCTAGACACTTTAAGTGTTGCACTACAATCTCATTCTGTATCTTGTGGACGACTCTGCCACCACTGTATCATAAAAATGTAGTATTTTACAGTCAATACTTACAGAAATCAATTTAACAAATTAATAAATATTTCTTTTGTCTGTCAGACATAATTATAAATATAACGCAAACGCGTGAGTTAACAGGGTCTTGAGCAAAATTCAATCAAGAAACACACTAATTGGAAGATATATAAATATAACGTATAATTGTCATATTTAAGGAAAGATGTTCCACTTATAGTATAAACCTGAACTGCAGCCTCATTCACATGGTCAAAATGTCTATTGATAAGCCACAGAAAACTCAAAGCACACATTTTGCAAGTGAATTAAGAGCTTTCTTCAAAGCATATACCTGAAGATCTTTGAAATTCTGGGGAAATTAAACATTTGTAGTCAAGAACACTAACGGAAAAAATATAAATATGGCAGTTAATTATGAAGGAAAAATGGTTAACAAAGAAGTTCCCCTTAATGCCTCACTGTGTCTTGGCAGACCGATTCTTGGAAAATGAGCCGGGATGTTGAACAGCGCCTGATGAATTACAGGTGCTGTTCAATGTTGTGTTTCTTAAATGAGTGGCAATGACAGAATGTCATGTTCAGCTTGTTCATAATGCAGGATCAGGATTCAAACTCTCAGCCTAAGGATCACCAGTACACAGCATTATCCCATTGAACCACTGACATTCTTGAACTGCATGAAGCCTCATTCACATTGTGAAAATGTCGATTGATAAGCACACAGCATCAAGAAAACTCCAAGCACACATTTCACAAGAGAATTAAGGGCTTTCTTAAAAAAGTACTGAAAATTTGCAATGTTAGCGGTATTCACCTAATGATAGCCGTAAGGTAGACACAATAACAAAATGGTCATATAAGCAAAATGGGTTGACTGTGGACATTGTGGTGGGTAATTGGGTAAGACCAGGGGGAAAAAGATGCATCTGATTTTAGAGATTAATATGATGGAAAAATATGTGAGTTCGTAGTTCAATCTAGTAAAGAGTAAGATAGGCTAAGTTCTATAATCTTTTTTAATAGCGCCACTTTTGGGATGCGAGTACCACATTTGGTAAATTATTAGTAGTGGGCGAGGGGCGGGGGGCTGCGCATGTGACGTCATGGCAGACGCGAGCGGCGCCGAATTTTTTTCGGTCCTGAGGACACCTTTACGAAGGAGGCCCAACATTTTACTATGTTCTTTTTTTCTGCACAATAATACTTCTACAATTACAACACAATTGGTCCAATGTGTCAATAGATAGGATACGGAGGACAGACTACAGAGGAAAACTTACCAAGAAATGGAATAGAGCCAACGGACTCATGATGTCAGTGCAAGCCTAGACCTGTCTCATATGGTAAACCTTTTGGTCATTCTACTTTTCTACATGAACTCTTGATGTGAATTTGTACCTATTTTGTGTGTAAGTGTTTTTTTATCCATTTTGTATACTGCTATGTTGTTTTTATGTCTTGTGATTTGCTTAGGGACAACGGATGTAAATTTAGCCACTAAGCGCTAACTCCGGCATATTTTTATATTGAGTGCTCTTGGCTGGACATATTGATTAATGTGCAATGTCCCTAATCAAATAATTAAATAAAATATATATTAATGGCCAAGGGAGAAAAACAACATGCCCGGCAGTGCTAAGCCGAGCTGCGAAGAAGGAGAGCTCGCTGAAGCCTCTAAAGAGACTAAAGATTTCTTAACAAGAGTAGAATCGGCGCCTTGCGAAGTAGCTGAAAGGACAACAAAAATTGGTAAGCAGCGAGATAGACTGAATACGAACAGCGGCTTGAGTGATGCAGAAAGAAAAATCACAAAGAAATGAGTGAATCCTTCACATGCTACAAAGGGACGCTAGCCTGTCAGCAAAATGTGATGACCTAGAGTCCAGGGCGAGACGGAACAACGTGCGCATATATGGGGTGAAAGAAGATGAGGCAAGTAACAAGGATATGCTGAGCTTCACAACCGATCTCATCTGATCCTTACTGACTCTGCGAGAAGAGTTGAACCTAAATGTAGTCAGAGCTCACCGATCACTGACCATGGAGCTGAAAAATCCAGCAACCCCCCGAGGTCCATTGTCGTCAGACTACTGAATCAAAGAAACGGTAATCCAGGAGGCTTGGAAACGGCGTGGAGGAGTGCCATACAACGGACGGAAGATATTCTTCGATCAGCACTGCACTTCGGATATCCAAAAGAAACGGAAGCAAGTAAGAGACGTCATGAAGCAGCTCAAAGAGAAGAACATCGAAGCTCAACTGCCCTTCCCAGCCAAGCTGAAAATCTACCTGGATTCCGGAGCGAAAACCTTCATGACCCTCGCAGACGCAGCCACACCACTCGGAGAGAGGGTGTCCAAGTTCGGGAGAGGCTCCAGGCGAAACTAACGCAGAGTAGAGGTCTTCACGGGTCCAATTTGACGGACCCGAACCCAAATGGACCCGTGAAAATTGGACCCGGAGCCGACTGGCCCCAAGCTATTATTGTAAATATGAGTTCCGAGCCGAAATGGACCCGAGAAAATTGGAACCGGACCCGACTGGCCCCGAGCCATTATTGTAAATACGAGTTCCGAAACCGAACCGAACCCTTAAAAACCCGTGGACCCGAAATGCCCGAGTTGCTTTATGATTTAATACAAGTTGTCTAGCGTTATAATAAGAACTTGTTTTTTAATAAGCTATTTACTTCTGTTTCTTACCTAAACGTAGTCGCGGCTGCGGCCGCTGCCAGCCCCCACCCCTGGCCATAACGTGATGTAAACATAAATAAATCCACGTCATCATTTTCTTGTTTACATGGTCATGTACTGTAATCCTTCTTCTTAGCCGTTGCTAACGCTAATCCAGTAGAAACATTTCCTCTGTGTTTAAATTTAACACATTATAATTTTGGAGTTTCCATTGTGCTTTGCAGAGCGTAACGTTACCCGCGAGGTAAACAACGCGCTACGGCAACTCGATTGTTTAACCATCGCCGGGTCCTCTCGGGTACTGTAGGACCCGGCCTTTCACAATAAGAGACCCGAGACAAACTCCACCGGTTCCGACCCGGCCCCGGAGTCACTTCTTGTGAGTGGACCCAAACCCGAGCCGGGTCGGGTCAGAACCTCGGGTTTTCGGGTTGTCGGATTTTTCCGAAGACCTCTAACGCAGAGTAACGGGTCTAGGGCTTCAGCCTCAAACCAGGCGAATTTGGTGACCAGGGATGATATGCAGGGCATTCTCTAGCGAAATATCATGGAACTGTGAGTAGAGATATGATACAATGAAAGGAACATGATTATGATTTACTTTGCAATGAACATATGTTTTGGCTAGCTTTATTATTGAAAGTTAAACAATAAGAAACTATATTCGGCACACCCCCGGAGAGACCGGTCACATCTCTCCGTCCTTGTTGAGACTGATTTTATGCTTGTTTTGTGTGTTCTCATTCTCCACAATGAAACTCTTGTTGTATAAAGTGGAAGAGGCTTTAAGACTTTTCAGACAGAGATAATACGAGTTGGGGAATAGAGCTGGCCGCCTTTTAGCCTTCCAACTTCGTAAAGCTCAAGCCAATCGTACCGTCTCTAAAATGTGTCACCCTAAACAAAACAGTCTCTCAACCCAAAGAGTAGCAGATGCCTTTGCATCATTCTACAAAAATGTATACAAAGAACCTAGACTACAAGCATCAGCAGAGAATACTGATACCTTCCTCACTGGTTCAAACCTCCCCACATTACCAGAAGAAGCATCGAGACAGATGATAGCACCAATTATGGAAACAGAAATAAGAGATGCAATAAATAGATTAAAAAGCAACAAGTCTCCAGGAGTTGATGGGTTTCCTGGAGAATTCTATAAATGCTTCATAAACGACCTAGCGCCCATACTAAGATACTAACTAGATACTCCCTCTCCGAGAACAACCCCCCGGGGACATGGTCTCAGGCCATTATATCTGATCCATAAAGAAGGGAAGGACCCAACACTCTGAAGGGTACAGGCTTGTAAGTGTGTTATGTAACGACCAGAGTCTACTGACAAGTATTTTAGCACATAGAGTTCAAAAACATATTGCTACTTTGATAAACCCAGACCAAACTTGATTCATTCCCAATAGGAAGGGTGCTAACAATATAAGAAAAACCCTAAATATCATTACTTGCGCTAAAATAAACAAGCAAACATCAAGGTTAATAAGCTTTGACGGGCAGAAAGCCTTTGATACCGTGAATTGGGAATTTTTATGCAAAACATTATCTGCAATGGGATTTCACCCAAAATGTATAGATTGGGTCAGAGTAATTTACAGAAATCCAAGACCACGTGTTTGAGTAAATGGATTCTGTTCTGGGTTATTTGACTTGCAGAGAGGAGTCGGACAAGGGGATTGTCTTAGCCCCCTACTGTTTGCTATAAATATTGAACCCTTGGCAGTGTCGATAAGGCAGAATTAGGAAATAAAAGGCATGGGAAACGGGGAGCATAAGATATCTCTTTACGTCGATATGTCCTGACCTATGTAAGTGACCCAGTCCTCTCGGTCCCTGCACTGATAGACGACATAAAGACATGAAAAATTATTATTGGGCAACCCAACTCAGAACAATGATTGCTTGGCTATCTGAAGACACTGCCGCTATATGGGTGGGAATGGAGCAGACGGAGTGCCCAAATTTGCCCTTAGATTCAATACCATTCTTAAACCGAGACAAATGGGTGAAAAAGAAAATTACTAATGTATGGAGCAAAAACACCTTAAAAATATGGTCAATCGTAAGGAAAAAGCTACAACTTCCCATGACCATTTCCAGAGCTATAACGATGGCAAACAACTGTGTTCTCCCCAGCTTGGCTGGAGAAAGGATTCCTGAAATGGAAGGAAAGAGGTTTAGTGGTTTTGGACCAACTGTTAGAGCGATGCAAAAACCACTCAAAGAGGAATAGGATTTACCAAACCAAGACTTCTATAGGTGCTGACAAATTAGCCACTATTTACAAAGCCTTCAAGAATGGACACAGCTCTGCTCCTTGCCAACAAAACTGGAACGCCTCTTTTTATCAACAACTGAAGGATCAGTGAAGTCAGAGTTCATATCACATATTTACCAGATATTGCAGGAAGAGGTAAAATGAGATAACTCCAACTCCTGGTTAGAGATCACACGCATATATTACGTGACTGCCCAAGGATATTGGAATACTGGCACAATGTACAAAAATAAATAAAACAATGTCTCTTTAGATTTCCCTCTTGAACCTTCACACTTTATACTAAGGGTACTCCCAGCTGAACTGGAAGAGGGCAGCCAAACATACTTGCTGAGAATCCTTCTCTTGATAGTGAATAAGGTAATCACAGCCTCCTGGCTGAAACCACAACCCCCAACAATTATACAATGGAGCGAAAAAGAGTCCAACACGTTTACAACATGGAACGTACAACAGCATTATCACAACTGAAAATAGACATATTCCTAAACAGAGGGTCATCCATTGCCCCACACTTTCATTTGATTTGACTAATATGCAGATGTATTTATTTTATCGTTATTAGTGTTGCCGTTATTATTATTATTATTGTTGTGATTGTTATTGTCATGATGATAATTGTGATGTATTTTTATTATATCATTTACTAGCGGTAATATTATACCTTACATATAATTTTTAGGATGCAAGACAATACAATAACAAAATGGTCATATAAGAACAATGGGCTTACTGCTCCAAATTTATTGGCCAATATTTCTCAAATGGAATTAAGTCCAGGTCAATCTGGTGAGGAGAAATAAGCCTAATTCATGATTTATTTTTACAATAGCGCCACCTTTGGGTGCAGTACCACAAATTATGACTTTTACAGAATTTGAGGAAAAAAACGTCACAAACAATAAGAGACCAAGCAACTTCGCTGCTCGGACCCCTAAATATAGGAGAGCGTGTTCATACTCGATGAGGGGCGTACAAACCAAGCCAAAGTCCAACAAAATGAACACTGCATTGAATGGCAATGAAGGACACGCTGAACATGAGCTGCTGATTGGCTGGTGAGCCTCCGACCCGGCCCCCCCCCCGTACCCAATCAGCAGGCGGAGGTCACTCCGCACCGCAGCGGCAGACCGGCGTCCGGGCCGGGCCCGGGGAGTGGACGGAGGTCGGGTTCGGGGGCCCCCCCTCGGGGCCCGGCCGCCCCCCCCGGACCCAGCAGGGACGGGGGGGGTGGGGGGGAGTGGCAGGCGGCCGACTCGGCGGCGGCCTCCTCCGTCCGCCAGCACACGAGCTGGCGGAAGCCCTCGCGGAAGCGCGTGGAGAGCAGGCTGTAGATGAGGGGGTTGACGGCGGAGCTCAGGTAGAAGAGGACCCCGGACAGGATGTGGACCCACTGGTACACGACGTGCATGGTGTCCGTCCACTGGCTGACGGAGCTCCACAGGAGCCGCTCCGCGTGGAAGGGAGCCCAGCACAGGCCGAACACCGCCACCACCACGGCTGGGGAGAGGGGACGGGGGGGGGGGGGGGGTGTTAGGCTGGGTCACGCTTTGGACGAGATGGAAGCGCTGGATGCGGTGAACGTAGCCCTCCTGACCTCAGCCCTCACTACAGGGGGTCTGTGTGGGGCCGTGGTCCTCTGGACCTAACAGGGGGTCGGTGTGGGGCCCTGTTCCTGGGTCTGGTCCCTACAGGGGGTCTGAGTTGGGCCGTGGTCCTGGGTCTGGTCCCTACAGGGGGACTGAGTTGGGCCGTGGTCCTGGGGCTGGTCCAGGGCCTGTGGGGGTTGCACTGCTGACTGTGTGCTGGGTGAGTTATCTCAATAGCAGCGTGTGGATCTCATGAAATGCACAATACCAGGATACGTGTGGTGTTATTTTTTCTTAATGGATGTGGATGATATTAAACTCCTGTTCCTGTTTGGTGTGTGTGTGGCGCGCGTGACCGGGCTTGTGTGTAAAAACACTGGCTCCGATTGGCTACCATTAAACATGAGCCTTAGCCAATCATAATCGCCGTTCTTTTAAACTGCGTTATTACAAACACTGTTCATAAGAAACAACATTCTATAAATAATTATATATAGCCTATGTAATACTACTATGCTACACATACTACTACATACAACTGGTCACCGTTGAGAACATCACTATCTCCTTCTCCAACTGCCAGAAACCTCGGTGTGGTATTGGACAATCAGTTATGCTGCACCGCAAACATCACTGCGGTGGCCCGATCCTGCAGATTTGCACTTTACAACATCCGCAGAATCCGGCCCTTCCTCACAAGGGAAGCAGCTCAGCTTCTAGTCCAATCACTGGTCATCTCCCGCCTCGACTACTGCAACTCACTCCTGGCTGGACTTCCTGCCTCTGCGATTAAACCTTTGCAGCGCATCCAGAATGCGGCAGCGCGCCTCGTGTTCAACCTACCGAAGTTCTTCCCATGTGACCCCCCTCTTCCGGGACCTCCACTGGCTCCCTGTAGTAGCTCGCATCAAATTTAAGACGATGGTACTGGCATACAAGGCAGTCGATGGAACTGCCCCTGCCTACCTCCAAGCATTGCTAAAGCCACACACCCCAGCTCGATCGCTGCGCTCAACCACCTCAGCTGGACGTCTGGTCCCGCCATCGCTAAGAGCTAGCAAAGGTCGTTCAGCCAAGTCACAACTTTTCTCGGTTTTGGGACCTCAGTGGTGGAACGAGCTCCCTGCCGTTCTCAGGACCGCAGAGTCGCTCACTATCTTCTGAAAAAAACTTAAGGCTCACCTGTTCAGAGTATATGCATAGCCACCCTCCCCCCTCTGGCCACTATTGTACACTGTATTGTATTGTGTTGTATTGTATTGTATTATAGTACTTAACTGTGTAGCAACTGCAGTAGCTGCTATCATTGCTGTAACACGGGGAATTGGTTAGCCTAGCGATTGTTGTACTTGCACTTGATTCTATGAACATCCTTTCTGTACCGACAGCGATATATTGTTGCACTTCTTGTGACAAATGTACTTATTCTAAGTTGCTTTGGATAAAAGTGTCTGCTAAATGCCCTAATTGTAATTGTATCTGTACACCTAACTGACGTAGTCAATAGCCCTTCTGATTGGTCCATTGCTGGTCATGTGTGCTGCAAAAAGAAGTCACAGAAGAAAATTGCAGCTCAACAACTCCAATGAGTCATTGCAGTGTAGTGTATGATTTAACAATACAACAATCATCATAGCTGTGGGGTGAAGCCCTACTCACTTCCAGTAGCATCAACGGATAACACAATGAATTGCCCCCCGACAGACAATCTGATTGACTGTGATTTGATAGTGTTATATCCCTGCTTCATGGCCTTTCAAAGGCACAATGGATTTGTAGGTTCATGGTTTCACAACACAATCCAATTAGTTTTCGCCAGAAATATAACTCGACGGTCGTGTGCGCCAAGGCAATATGACAGTCAGGAACACAAAAAGACTCAAAAGGTATTTCATATGAAGCGCTGTAGAATGGGAATTTCAATAATAAAAAGGGCAGGAGCGACGCTCATTGTAAAGCTTTTTTTCCAATACATATTATGAAGGAGTGGGGGGAGTTGACAGGACAGCTGGCTCAAGAATGTTAACCGGTATAAAACAAATTGGAACCCCAGAACCTTCCAGCGGGGCGCCCAACACGCGAACCCCGAGAACATCCTGCCCCCAACGCCCCTCCGGCTTTATCTGTTTACTGTCGCCGTGGTGACGAGTCCAGCTCCAGACTCACCCAGCATCTTGGTGACCTGCCTGTGGCGCCCGCCCTCCCCCTCAGTGCGGGCCCCGGGGCTGCAGTTCTTCCCAAGGTGGCCGGGGGGCCTCCTCTTGCGGCCCAGGTGCGCGGCCATCACCAGGTACAGCACGCTGATCACCGCCATGGGCACCAGGTAGAAGCAGACGGTGGTGACCTGGATCAGCAGCTTGTAGATCCACAGAGGCCGCAGCACCGTGCAGATGGCCGACTCCTCCGCCCTCTCGGGCAGCCGGAAGACGCCGTGCAGTAGGGTGTTGGGCACGGCGCACGCCATGGAGGCCAGCCACACGCCGGCGACCACGCGGCGGGCGTGGCGGTTGGTGGACAGGTGGCGCGTCTTCAGCGGGTGGACCACGGCCACGTAGCGCTCGACGCTCAGGGCCGTGACGCTCAGGATGGAGGAGAAGCACACCGTCTCGAACAGGAAGGTCTTGAGGTAGCAGCCGGCCTCGCCGAAGGGGAAGGGGTAGTTCTGCCACAGGTCGTACAGCTCCAGCGGCATGGCGACCAGCAGCAGCAGCAGGTCGCACGCCGCCAGGCTCAGCAGGTACAGGTTGGTGGGCGTCCGCATCTTCCTGTGCTTGGCGATGACGGCGCAGGTCAGCAGGTTGCCCGACAGCCCGGTGAGGAAGATGAGCAGGTACACGGAGGCGATGGGCAGGGCGAGGGGCGACTGCTTGGGGCCCAGGATCTCAAGGAGGAGGTCCGAGGGGGAGGAGAGGGGGGCTGGCGGCTGGCGTTGAGGCCGGTGGAGGGGTGGGAGGTGGGGGTGGGGGTCGCCGTGTGCTGCTCCATGTTCAGAGGCAACCTGGAGGGAAGCAGAGTCGAGGACGGGCTGTTGACTTGAAGAACGTTGGTTTCCATTCACGTTACATCAGGGTTAGGTAGGAAGGGCTAGGGAAGACTTGAATAGCTGAGTGGTAGTGTCACAATCACCAAGCAACCTTGAGAGGAAACATTCAATAAAATGGGGACATTGAATGATTAGAATACCCTAAAGTTGACTGAGAAGAGGACTGCATTATTTGTTAATCATTGTTCTGGTCAGATTTGACAATAAGTTGATTATTTTTTTAATAAATTGAAGATCGTAACCATGAGTAGATGCGCATCTACTCATGGTTAAAAAAAAAGAAAAGTCAAATCTAACCAGACGTAGCATTTGATCAGCGCCATGTTACAGTCTTTCATTAGTGCGCGCCGATAGGGTGCGTGC
Source organism: Melanogrammus aeglefinus (assembly GCA_900291075.1). Classification (NCBI taxonomy): domain Eukaryota; kingdom Metazoa; phylum Chordata; class Actinopteri; order Gadiformes; family Gadidae; genus Melanogrammus; species Melanogrammus aeglefinus. The sequence continues at coordinate 420 of OLKM01004970.1, read as the reverse complement.
TGCACGTTGAATGGAGGCATTGGCAGCAATTGCCATTCAGTAGTCTTCATTTAACAATTTTTTAGTACGATGAGAAAGTGTTGGTTTGCAATCACGGGACCAGTTGTTGGATCATCGAGGTCGGAGCGGCAGTATTTCTCCCACGCAACATACATTCAAACATCCATTATTCAAACGAAGTGATCGTTTCCACAAATTGTATTCTTTGCATGCGTTGCAAAAAAAAAACGATGCTTGGCAAAGATTTAATGTAGGCGTTGTGTTTAAAACGCAGGGCTGTTTAACGCTATTAAAAACGCATATACCCACAATTTACCCACCACAAAACGCAATAAAAACAAAAAAAATTAGGCCAATTAAAATAACAAAAAATATTTGCATTCGCCAAAAAAACAAAGATATAGGCCCAGTTTTAAAAAA
>OLKM01004969.1:0-19105 GCA_900291075.1 Melanogrammus aeglefinus | reverse complement strand
CCGCGCTCTCACACATATGACGTCATTTTCATCTAACCAATCAAGTGGACAGCACTGTTCACGTGACATTTAGGCCCCCGACTCGTACCGGCAGACTATTTTTTACTCTGAAACAGGTTACGCAACAGGTAATGAAAACATAACGGGTCCCCGCCTCCCCATCCCGCAGTGGAAAACTCTCAACAGGGTAGAGTCGGCAGAGCCGTGTCGTACCGTGCAGAAAACGCGCAGTGGAAAAGGGGCATTAGAGTCTGTTTATCGTCCATCACGCAAAGACTGGACAAACTATGTAGTTAGAGACAGGCACACCCATCTCATTAGTGACACATAAATCTTCTTAATATGGGGGGCCTATTCATCTCTTTCTGTTCCCACTCAGCGTGCCCACAAGCCCTTCAAGCCCCGCGGTTAGCGACATGCCGATGCAGTTCTGGAAGTCATGCGACTATCAGCAACACACAACAAGCTTCAAGGTCAGACATGTTGCTTGTCAGTGAAGTGGTGAAATACAGCATTCTGCTGCAATCCGAACCGCCAGGCAACGGCTACAATTAGTCTGGCACAACAGACATGTAATGATATGAAATGCCAATTTGATATCGATACCAGACTGTTCTCAGTTTTTTCGTTGTCCACTACATTGCTGTTTTTAGTCCCTTGTCCAGTTTGGTCATCCTCACAGTTCACCCCTAAAGGCCTCACAGGAAACCATTGTGCCAGATTGGGCGACTTCCCGCCCATCTGGCCAATGGGCACTGGTTTACTTTCATCAACGCTTCGCCTTCAGGAATGCATGCAAATTGTGTTTTACATCCGCAATCCTCATTCATCATCTGGTGCATGGAAACAGACCCAATTTACCGTCTCTTTATAATCTGAGAGATTAAATGATTGAGACCCTTTAAAAAAGAACACTTTACCTAAGAAATCTGGTTGGTTGTTATGAAGGAAATTTACTTGAGCGGGTATTATGTCAGCATCCTCTTCATAGTCAATGGAGTTCTGGCCCAGGTGTTTTTGGTTGGCAAAGGCCACCTGGGCAATCCTGACCAATCAGAAAGACACAAGCAACAGGTTCCAAACCTGACACCTGTTGATTGACAGATGTGTGAAACATTTTACATCATTCAGACATGTCTTCCTGATTTGGAATGAAGAAATATTTAGATTACATTAGACGTCTGTTACAAAGAGAGTCAGAAACACAATGGTAAGCTGGAAAGAGAGCCGGGAAACAAAGACTAAGGGAGTCTCTCTGTGGGAGTCCCTCGAAGAAGCCCGGGGAGGCCACCTGCCCTATGGTAGCTATATGTGTCGTACTTCACTCATTGTCAAGATTTCCACTCATAGACGGCGTTACCCTAGATCCTCTGCTCGGGGCAGTAACCCGTCTAATCTGTGCCATCCACCTACCCTTGCTTACACTGACCTTGAGGTGATGGGAGGGCTCTTGGAACCTGCCGAATCGTGGTCAAGAAGGCGGACTCGATTTCAGCCTACGCGTCCCTCATGACCCTTCACTTCCTGGCCCTGAGAGAGACTTGGATCAATCCAGAAGAACTCTGCTTACTCCCTGCTGCACTCTGCCACCGTCTACTCATTCTCACACACCCCTAGACCATCTGGGCGAGGAGGAGGGACCGGACTCCTCATCTCGCCCATGTGGTCCTACCAGGTCCTTCCACTAGAACACTTGGCCTGATCTGCATTTGAACTCCACGCTGTGACTGTCACCAGTCCTATCAAGCTCTCCATTGTGGTGATCTACCATCCTCCAGGTCCCCCCCGTGACTTCTATGATGAGATGGATGTCCTCCTCAGCTGCTTTCCTGAGGATGGCACACCACTCGTTATCCTTGGCGACAACATCCTGCCAGAGAAGTCGCACTCACCTGAACTAACCAACCTTTTTTCCACCTTTGACTTAACACTATCCCCTTCTTCTCCCACACACACCAGCTTGACCTAATATTCACTAGGTCCTGCGGCACCTCTGCTCTCTCCGTTACCCCGCTCCCAGTGTCTGACCATCACTTTGTTGATTTTTCTCTCCCCTTGAAATCCTCCCCCCCCTCCTCTCTAGTCCCCACTTTGTCGCAACTCGCTGTGACCTCAAATCCCCCTCTCCCTCTACCTTTGCCTGGACTGTTCTGTCTTCACTACCTTCTATCCAATGATTCTCTCAACTATCTACAGATGAATCTTCAGACCTTCTGCTATCCTCCCTCTCCTTCTCCTTGGATTCCCTCTGTCCCTTCCACTCAGCCAGCGACCAGCCGCGATCCTCCACCCCCCCCCCCCCCTCCTTGGCTTTCCGATCCTCTGCGGACTTGTAGAACAAAGTTGCGGGCAGCTGAGAGGAAATGGAAGAGATCAGACTGTCCTAATGATGTATCCCACTATATTTTTCTTCAGGCATTGTTCCAGCATCTTTCAAGACTGCCAGAATAAAGCCTCTCCTCAAAAAACCAACTCTTAATACCACCAACATCCAGAACTACAGACCGGTATCTCTTCTTTCATTCCTCTCTGAAACACTGGAACGTGCCATTGCTAACCAACTGTCCTCCTATCTCTCATCTAACGACCTGCTTGACCCTCACCAGTCAAGCTTCAAGAAGGCACACTCCACTGAGACGGCTCTCCTCGTGGTGACTGAGTCCCTCCATGCTGCCAGAGCCTCGTCCCTCTCATCGGATCTCATTCTCCTCGACCTGTCCGCAGCATTGGACACGTTGAACCACCAGATCCCCCTTGCCACTCTTGCCGAACTTGGCATCGCTGAATCTGCTGGTTCTTGGTTCACATCCTACCTGATGAACCGCACCTATCAAGTGACATGGAATGGCTCTTTGTCCAAACCTTGTACGCTTGAAACTGGGGTCTCTCAAGGCTCTGTACTGGGGCCTCTTCTGTTCTCCCTCTATACCAGATCACACGGCTTTTCCTATCACTGCTATGCTGACGACACTCAGCTATTTCTCTTTTTCCCCTCATTTGATAAAGCCCTGATTGCAACACGCACATCAGAATGTCTGGCGGACGTCAGCACCTGGACAACTGCCCATCACCTGAGGCTTAACCTCAAACAAAACCGAGCTCCTCCTAATACCAGGGAAAGATTGCCCACACATGGACTTACTGGTCACCATTGAGAACATCACTGTATCTCCTTCTCCAACTGCCAGAAACCTCAGTGTGGTATTGGACAATCAGTTATGCTGCACCGCAAACATCACTGCGGTTGCCCGATCCTGCAGATTTGCACTTTACAACATCAGCAGAATCCGGCCCTTCCTCACAAGGGAAGCAGCTCAGCTTCTAGTCTAATCACTGGTCATCTCGCGCCTCGACTACTGCAACTCACTCCTGGCTGGACTTCCTGCCTCTGTGATTAAACCTTTGCAGCGCATTCAGAATGCAGCAGCGCGCCTCGTGTTCAACATACCGAAGTTCTCCCATGTGACCCCCCTCTTCCGGGACCTCCACTGGCTCCCTGTAGTAGCTCGCATCAAATTTAAGACTATGGTACTGGCATAGAAGGCAGTCGATGGAACTGCCCCTGCCTACCTCCAAGCATTGCTAAAGCCACACACCCCAGCTCGATACCTCCACTCAACTACCTCAGCTGGACGTCTGGTACCTAGCTAGCAAAGGTCGTTCAGCAAAGTCACAACTTTTCTCGGTTTTGGGACCTCAGTGGTGGAACGAGATACTTGCCATTCTCAGAAACGCAGAGTCAATCACTGTCTTCCGAAAAAGACTCAAGACTCACCTGTTCAGAGTCCATCTGCATAGCCACCCTCCCCCTTCTGGCCACCATTGTACACTGTATTGTATTGTGTTGTATTGCAGTGGTTCTCAACTGGTGGGTCGCGACCCAAAAGTGGGTCGCAGACCCCTTCTGGATGGGTCACGGACAGCTGATCAAAAAAAGTAAATAATATTTAATATACATCTGATGTGTGACATGTCTTTTATTTTGAAAAATGATTTATGTTGAAAGGCATCGTCAGACACGTGCGTCTACCTAGGCGCGGTAGCCATGGTAACTCATTTAATTGACTCTCAATTTAAGTTTGTGTTGTTTTCGTTCATTGAGGATAATAAGGGACAGAAACCCCAGTGTGTTATATGTAGTGAAGTGCTTGCAAATGAGAGCATGAAACCATCAAAATTGAAGCACCATTTGGATACTAAACATCCTGCATGTAAAGACAAGTCGGTTGAGTTTTTTCAAAGACAACTCCAGAAGCTGAGGACTTCACAGGAGTGTCTGACAGCGTCTTGCTCCAAACAAGAGGAAGCTCTCTGTGCCTCTTACCACGTAGCTCACCGTATTGTGAAGGCGAAGAAACCCCACACAATAGCCGAAGAGCTTATTTTACCTGCAGCCATGGATATGGTGAGAGAGGGGCTAGCTCAATCAGCGGCAGACAGGCTGAAAACCCTACCGCTGTCCAATGACACTGTAGCTTGACGTATTCAGGAGGGCATGTCTGGTAATTTTAAAGAACAGACCACAGCCCGCGTCCAAGCAAGCCCCTACTATGCCCTGCAGATGGACGAATCCACCGATATTGCTAACCATGCTATTTTGTTGGTTTATGGGAGACATGTATGGGATGGTGATGTGCAGGAACAGTTTCTCTGCAGCAGGGATCTCCCTACCACTACAAAGGCAGAGGACATTTTCAACACTGTGGACTTGTGTTTCAGCTCAATGGGCCTGAGCTAGGAGTACTGCGTGGGAATCAGAACTGATGGCGCTGCTGCCATGACCAGCAAATTCTGGAGAGAGCACCTAATGCGATGTGGAACCACTGCTTTTTGCACCGTGAAGCGCTGGCGGCCAAGGATATGGTGCTGGTGCTCGACGAGGCCATGAAAGATGTAATGAAGGTGGTGAACCACATAAAACGGAGTGCAAAAAACAGCCGCTGCTTCTCAAAGCTGTGTAGGATTTGGGCTCCGAGCACATGCAAGTGTTGTATCGCACGGAAGTCCGCTGGCTATCGCGGGGTAAGGTGTTGTCACGTTTTTATGAACTTAAAACAGAAATCGCCACCTTCCTCTCAGAGAATAACTCCCCATATGCTGAACTGTTTGACAACAAAATCTAGCTGGCACAAGTTGCATATCGTGTCTATGCGTGTCTATGCAAGGAAGAAGACACAATATTTTGGAACAGTCAGACAAAATCGCTGCGTTCAAGAAAAAAAAAAAAATTAGTAAATTAGTAAATTTGGCCAATTTAGTAAATTATTTATAGACTGACATGTTTCCCAATTCTTGCCATAGCGTACAGCAGCTGGACATCAAGGCCAAAAGTGACTTGAAAAAAACCCTGTGTGGATCTTACTAAACAAGCTCGGTTTGACCACTACTTCCCTGAGAAATACAAAGATAATGATGCTTGGATATGGAAAGCATCACGTTGCCGGGCAACGAAGAGCATCAGCTGATGGAGCTGCCATGTGACCAGACGATGAAAAAAAGATTTGGTGAGGTAACACTTTCCCACTTCTGGTGCAGCGATGTGATGAGTGAGTATCCATCCCTCGCAACTCTTGCAGCCAAAACGCTCCTACCATTCAGCGAAATCTATCTGTGTGAAACTGGCTTTTCCACCTTGTTGCAGCTCAAGGCAAAGCAGAGAAGCAGACTGGACACTGAGCATGATCAGAGGGTAGCTCTGTCTACTGTCCTCCCAGACTTTGAAACTCTTATTAAGAATAAACCACATGCCCAGCTGTCTCACTGACTTCCCCAAATGACAGGTTAGGCAAACAGATCTTGTTTTGTATATCTTTAATTGTTTTTGATATTTACTTTATTATGCTTTTTGTCCATGCAGTTGTAATGGTGCTCTTAAGTTCCTTATTATTTCTGAATAGGCCTACATAGAAGTGAAATATATAATTTTGTGGCCATAATTACTTTGTGCACTTTTGATTATTTTATTCACTTGTCATGATACTCCTCAGTTTTTTATTAATGTAGCCTGAATGCAGTGAAAAGACCTTGTTTTTTTGTGGGTCTTTATTTTGTACATTTGATATTCACTTTTGTCTGCATGCTGTTGCATGGTCCTCCTCAGGTTCTTCTGAATGTGCTTTGAATGCAGAGATAGAAGTCCAATATCTCATTTTGTTGGTCTCCAGTTTGTTACTTCATGGTTGATACTTATTTCATTCACTTCTGTACGCAGTTGCCATGGTTCTCTGGTGCTCTAAAATGCACTTTGCTCAATAAAAAAAGAGTATATTCATGTTAAAGAAATGAGTTTTCAAAGCCTTTAAAAAAATACATTTGCTTGGTTTGAAGGACTATAAAAGTGGGTCGCGACTTGATGACCATGGGAAAATGTGGGTCCCAGAGTGTGACAAGTTGAGAACCCCTGTTGAATTGTATTGTATTGGATTGGATTGGATTGGATTGGATTGGATTGGATTGGATTGGATTGTACTATAGTTCTTAACTGTGTAGCAACTGCAGTAGCTGCTATCATTGCTGTAACACGGGGAATTGGTTAGCCTAGCGATTGTTGTACTTGCACTTGGTTCTATGAACATCCTTTCTGTACCGACGGCGATATATTGTTGCACTTCTTATGACAAACGCACTTATTGTAAGTCGCTTTGGATAAAAGCGTCTGCTAAATGCCCTAAATATAAATGTGAATGTAAACAAAAGTTCTCAAAAGGATGATTTGACACCGTTGCAGAACAAACTCCTCATTTCATTCTTGCCAACTTGCTGGGTTAGCTGAAGCAAATACTTCAAAATGAAAGGTAAAGCTGAATGAGAGGAGATTTCGTAAGAGGGCGTTCATATCATATTTCTGTTTGTGCAGGTCAGTGTATCTGTTGCGGGGTTCGGATGTCAAAGGATATCACTTGGCTTGCTGAACAGCTGCGTTTTGCATATTGACAATAGTCACATGGCTTCCAGAACAGTATTAAGAAGTGTTGCAAGCTGCAGGGAGGGGCAGGTTAGCGGGCACAGTCGGGTATAAGATTGGCACAGGTAGATCTGTAAGTGGTACTTGAAGTCGTCCATCAGAATGGCCTTCTCAGCTCTGCTCTCGTCTCTCCTGCTGCTCTCTCTCTCAGGGATCCTCGCCCAAAGTAAGAACGACCTCCACACACATACACACCTCTCTCATCCCACACCCGTTTGGTTCAATGTGACAATAGGTCACATTTTTTAGTTGCATTAACTATATTAACTTTTTATCCTTAAGTGTGTTCGTCTAAAGTACAAGAATATTGACTGTCATACAATGTTTAATGTTTAGTCAAATACTGTTTTCTAAAGGGGCGCCATGTTTTGAGTTGAGTAGAGCATTGTGGTACGTGGTTTTGAAACCTCACTGAACACAAAACAAAGTAGCCATTCTTTGTCCACAACATGGCGCCGTTCTGTAGTGAGTTTGGTCTTTAAAGAACCACCCACTGTGACCAGATGGAGGTCAGGTGTCCTTCCTCCTGGAGGTGAAATACAACCAACCCAACACAAACAGTCAAGTGTTCTCTGCCCAAGCTGCCCCCGGAGGGGTTATGTTTGGGGCCATGACCAGGCTCAACAACTCTAGCCCAGACTTCAAGTAAGTCACGTTTCTCTGTTACTCTTTGCATGCGTAGAGTCAGTCCAAGTCTTCACCAGAGATAGGATGATGGAGGATTGCCCAATAACGCCTTTCGTCTAGTCAGACTTGCGACCCACTATTTTTGGAAATAACTTGATGATATTAAAGCACATTTACGCATATTTGTTGGTGTTTTTTTCGCAAAGAAGTGAAGCAAGTTTTGGGTCCAGTTCAAGTCATGCTTTGTGACGGACAATGCAAATTTGCCGGACTCTTCCCTGACTGCAGTGGTTTGGAAGGTGCTTCAGTCCCCTACCTTTAGCCACATCTGTCCTGTGTTGTCCAATAAGTGTGTTTCCTTGCAGCTTCACCTCCTCAGAGTGCATTGACGACGGAGCGTTCCTGGAGAGCGTCAACGGTTTGTTTGGGAACGACCAAGACCGGACCTACTGGGAGCTGCTGGTTCAGAAAGACACCAACACCATTATCAGACCTGATGTTGGTAGGTTTGTGTGTGTGTGCGTGTGTGTGTGTGTGTGTGTGTGTGTGTGTGTGTGTGTGTGTGTGTGTGTGTGTGTGTGTGTGTGTGTGTGTGTGTGTGTGTGTGTGTGTGTGTGTGTGTGTGTGTGTGTGTGTGTGTATCTACCATAAATGATCTTCCAACTTCCTACGAAACATAAAACTTTTATGTTGTTGCAGGAATCAGCTGTTACATTCCTCAGGCCAACGAGAAGGTGATCCTGAACTACACCACTTATTAACAGCGGTCCCTTCTGTGGATCGCTCTCACTAGGAGAGTATGGACCTTATGCCCCTGACGGCCATCATGGCTCTAACTTCAGCAGTATTCATGCTCCTGTTTGGAACCAAGATGGCAGCTTTGTAAATAAGGCCCAGGCTTTGGAACCGGGACAATTCACATCTCAACCTGGCCTTGCTCGTTTTTTGTTACTTAATAATTTTGCGATTAAAGACTTCTAGTGTATAAACCTCAACCTGCCTCTGGTCCACATCCTGACTCTGAACATTATAATAACATCAAATAAATACAACAAATAGCTTTATCCTAATATGAATAAAAACATATCAAACACAATACACACCTCCTGAAATTCTATGCTAAGTTAAACTTGTTATTAGATGATAAACAAAGTGTCACTCATTGAAGTTATACTTATAACACACAACAGTACTTGCCTGCTCCATAGTGTTTCAACATGCCACCGAAAGATGACATCACCGAGCACAGCAGGAAGCTACATGGACGTAACATTAATACCTCGAAAGGGATAGAATGCTATTTCACCTCGAGGACGTGTGATTCAAAGCATGGAGCCCTGAGGTTCCCCAAATCTTCTCCATCTTACGTTCCTGGGAGGGCTGAGACCCCGAAGGCCCTCCACAGGGGGGACTGGAGATTATTTATTGTAAATATTACTGATCTTGTTTTACTTCATTTGACCAAATTGTATTTAATCCCTAATACTCAATGAACTGCGGGTCAGAGAATTTCGATTATTCTCTTAATCTTGTGCATTTGTTGTAATTGACAATAACGCTAGCTTGGACTTTGAATTTGACTTGGACAACGGCCTTTCCCCAAATGACAAATACTTGGACAAGTTGGTGACACTCGGTTTTATCAAGCACACCATCATACATCATGATTACCAATGCAATGGTCAATCGTCCCCCAGCCTCCAGTTCAACCCAGAAGAACACACAGGAAACCAGTGTTGCCAGATTGGACCTGATTTCCGGCCCAATATGGCAACACTGCAGGAAACCGACCCAGACCGGGAGGATGTTACGTTGGACCAGGCGCGTCGTTAGACCTGGGCATTCGAGGCTATAGCCCCGGATCTTTTGGGAATAGCCCCGGATCGCTGTGCCGTCAAAAAAACAAAACCATAATGATGAAGATAGCCCCGTAGAGTTTACTTCTTTGTGGTCGTATTACCAGCGGCCACAAATGCAACATTGTAGCGAGTGGAAACCGCAAAACTCTAACATGTCCATATATGGGCAGATTTAGAATCATTTGTTGCAGAATGTTGCAAATTCAGCGTTGGTATTCTTTCTTCCCTATGCATAGCGCATGTTGTCCATAATGCTGTTTCGTGCTGCTAGCCTTTTAGTGAGATCAGAGTGTTAGAAGGACAGTAATAAAATATCTTTGGCAAGATGGATATAAGAAGAGAGACCCGCAGTGAATTCAACCCGGTCCACTTGACATCGGGTAGGTGCATGACAGTGGTACCGTTAAACTTCTATCACCTAATTTCAAACAAAACTCTTGCTCAGCAACGATGGGAAATACTATCAAATGTATTATTTAAACCAGTATGAATATTACCGTAGGCCTACACGTTTACCAGGCAATTGAATAACACACACACACGCACGCGCGCGCGCGCAAGCACGCACGCACACACGCACGCGAGCGGTAATCGGGAGAGTTGGGAGAATTCCCTGTGGGCCGCAGTTAACGTGTCAACGGCGCAACCAATTCGATTTTGTCTATAGGGGACAACTGAGCGCCCCCTCCCGAAGTGGTACAGCCCAGGTCGGCCTTAAACTGCGATTGGTCAGAAAGACGTAACAGCTAATGACAACATTGAACTCTCATGCAGGTTATAACAGAGTGACCCACTGTTGCGGTGTCCAACACGCATAAAATCAGCAGCCTTTGGACAACCCACCATAACGACAGACGACAGGGTTTTTGGGGAAAACAAAGTTTATGGTTGACATTGACAATGATCGTGAGGTCAGTCCGACATGACGATTGGTCTTTCTTTTACTTCTCAAACTACGTTACAATTGAATGTTCATCATCCCGATTTTCAAATATTCTCGGAGGAGAAACCCTCCCAAACACCCGTTTTAAAAGCTCTCTAACTTCTGGGCTACAGCCCCGAATGTTTTCAATTGCTAGCGACGCTCCTGCGTTGGACCATCACCCTCCTGCTTGCCGTCACCGTTTTGATTGAACCCCCTTGATACTTCTGCGCACAACAGTCTGTTAATCTCGCCAGGTAAGAGAACGGCCAATCAGCAAGAGCACGAAAAGACGGGGCGGTGATGTCAGGATGGAGAGAGGGAGGGAGAGAGAGAGAGATCCACACAGTTTAAGATGGAAATAGAGGTTAAGCGAGAGGCTAAACTGAAAGTGCAGACTCCCGGGTTTCAGCCCCCCCCCCCCCTCTATATCGCCTTCCCTTCCCACAACGAAACATGTCAATAATTAGCAGATTGGACATTCATCCTCCCGCTTGCCCTCACCGTTTTGAAATAACCCCGTTGATACTTCTGCTCACTACCTGTCTGTGGTTGTCCGTTATTGCAACAAAGTCGACCTTGTCTCAATCAAGCTGCCACAGGTCATACAGTTGCAAGAAAAAGTATGTGAACCCTTTGGGATTGCTTGGATTTCTGCATAAATTTGGCATAAAATGTGTTTTAATCTTCATCTAAGTCAAAACAATAGTCCAACACAGTCTGCTTAAACTAATACTGCACAGAAAATTATATGTTTTAATTTTTTTATTGAACACAACATGTAAATATTCGCAGTGCAGGGTGGAAAAAGTATGTGAAACTTTGGATTTAATAACTGGTTGACCCTCCTGATTGAAACCAAACGTTTCCTGTAGTTGCAGATCAGACCTGCACAACGGTCAGGAGGAATTTTGGACCATTCCTCTTTACAAAACTCTTTCAGTTCAGCAATATTCTTGGGATGTCTGGTGTGAATTGCTCTCTTGAGGTCATGCCACAGCATCTCAATCGGGTTGAGGTCAGGACTCTGACTGGGCCACTCCAGAAGGCGGATTTTCTTCTGTTTAAGCCATTCTGTTGTTGATTTACTTTTATGCTTTGGGTCGTTGTCCTGTTGCATCACCTATCCTCTGTTTAGCTTCAGTTGGCGGACAGATGGTCTTAAGTTTTCCTGCAAAATGTTTTGATACAATTGGGAATTCATTTTTCCATCGCTGGCAGCAATCCGTCCAGGCCCTGAGGCAGCAAAGCAGCCCCAAACCATGATGCCCCCTCCACCATATTTCACAGTTGGGAGGTTTTGATGTTGGTGTGCTGTGCCTTTTTTTTCTCCACACATAGCGTTGTGTGTTCCTTCCAAGCAACTCAATTTTGGATTCATCCGTCCACAGAATATTTTGCCAGTAGTGCTGTGGAACATCCAGGTGCTCTTTTGCAAACTTCAAACGTGCAGCAATGTTTTTCTTTGACAGCAGTGGCTTCCTCCGTGGTGTCCTCCCATGAACTCCATTCTTGTTTAATGTTTTCCTTTTTGTAGATTTGTCAAAAAAAATGTTAGCATGTGCCAGAGATCTTTGTAAGTCTTTAGCTGACACTCTAGGATTCTTTTTCACCTCATTGAGCATTCTGCGCTGTGCTCTTGTGGTCATCTTTACAGGACGACCACGCCTAGGGAGAGTAGCAACAGTGCTGAACTTTCTCCATTTGTAGACAATCCGTCTTACCGTAGACACATGAACATCAAGGCTTTTAGAGATACTTTTGTAACCCTTTCCAGCTTCATGTAAGTCAACAATTCTTGATCGTAGGTGTTCTGAGAGCTCTTTTGTGCGAGGCATGGTTCACATCAGGCAATGCTTCTTGAGAACAGCTAACTCAAAACTGGTGTGTGTTTTTATAGGGCAGGGCAGCTTTAACCAACACCTGCAATCTCATCACATTGATTGGACTCAAGGTTGGCTGACTCCTGGCTCCAATTACCTCTTGGAGAAGTCATTAGCCACATACTTGTTCCACCCTGCACTGTGAATATTTACATGTTGTGTTCAATAAAAAAATTAAAACATATAATTTTTTGTGCAGTATTATCTTAAGAAGACTGTGTTTGTCTATTGTTGTGACTTAGATGAAGATCAGAACACATTTTATGCCTAATTTATGCAGAAATCCAAGTAATCCCAAAGGGTTCACATACTTTTTCTTGCAACTGTATGTTGTTTTTTTGTTTTTGACTTGCCTTAGGACAACGGATGTAAATTAGCAACTAAGCTAACTCTGGCATATTTATATTGATGCTCTGGCTGACATGTTGATTTATGTGCAATGTCCTAATCAAATAAATAAATATATATACATTAATTTGTATCTTAAAATTTTACCTTTGTACTTCGTTATACCTCTGACCATTCTGTTTTGGTTGATGGATTTGATTTAGTCATGCGGTCATCACATTTTGTGGTGCTATATTTACATGTGGCAGCTTTCCATTGAACAGAAAACACAGTAAAACATTCAAAATAATCTGCAAAGACGTGGAGGAAAGGAAGTTTTATTCATGATGACTTTGAGAGAATATTTCAGGTGCTTCCCTCTGCAGTAGTTGCAGCACATTCAAATCACCATTTTGTTTCCTTCTAAACTGCACAACATATTGCAGCAAAGACAATCATGATCTTTGTTAATCCTATCTAAGGCAAGATTTGTACCAGAGTCCAGTTGTCTTGATAATAGGCATCAAGTGAATCAACTGATTATTGATTATTGTTTCCAGGATCCTGTTCTCTGAATGGAATAGGCTATTAGTGATCGAGAGAGGTGATCTCTGTCTACCACTTGGTATAATTCAGAATAACCGTCTCATTCAACCCGGTCTCACGAAAATACGTGACACTGTCACATTATTTTAATCTATTGTTCGTGATCAGGGACACGTATTTTCAAAATTTTCGTGTCAAAAAGCACAATTTTCAAACTGTCATGGCAACGTCCGCTCGGACACTGGACTTCTGAGGCATCGACGTGGACTTTCATTCCAAGAACAAGATGCTAAGTTCTTTTCGAGGAAGGTAGTCGAATCCGGATCGCTTTTAACTCACTTTATTTAACAGAGTTTTCGGTATGGTAACTGATGGAACAAAGGGAGGGGAATTGTATCTAACATGTGCTGAGCGACTCCCAGCTGATCAAACCTCTAACCCGCAAGCCTGACCTACCGAAAGTTTCTCCCGACCAACCTCTCTGTCGAGATTGATAGGGTCAAGTGGGCGTGGCCTATGAGAGGTGGGTGTTGCCTATGTGACGTAATGGCTACGCCTTCCTCACCTGTCTAAAGGTGCTGCCATCTGTGGCTGGAATAGTTATTGTGTGGCGGACACTTGGGGGTGTGCCTCTCACCCAGGTGGATTATGGCTTGGGGGCGTGGTTAATGTTAACCTATATATTGAGTTTTCTGTAGTTTCTCTGTCTCTTCAACTTGTTGCAAGATCAATTAAAGTTACGACCAACCTTCGTCTCCCCTCTTTCCTCATCTTGCCACATTGGTGACCCCGACGTGAACATGCTCGAAGACAGTGAAGACAGCGTCTCATCCTCAACCTCTTCAGCCATGTGCCCCAACTCGCACAGCCGGCCGGTTTCGCCGCGTCAGTGAGGCTTCCCGAGTTCTGGCAGAGCGACCCGGCTTCGTGGTTCCAGCACATTGAGGCGCTGTTCCACCTGCGAGGAGTCTCCACAGACGACTCCAGGTATTTTTTGGTCGTAGCCGCTCTGGACCAGCAGTCCACACGCCGCGTCATGCAGCTGTTGCGCAGCCCTCCGCAAACCGGCAAATACGCCGCTCTCAAGCAGCTGCTGCTCCGGAGGTACAGCCTGACCGCCGCGGAGAGGGCGGACAGACTTCTTTCTCTGTCCGGTCTGGGGCACAGCTCGGCCGTGGAGCTGATGGACGAGATGCTATCGTTGCTGGGCTCGGACGAAGGTGGTTTCCTCTTCCCCCACATTTTCCTGCGCCAGCTCCCGGCTCCGGTGCGAGGGAGCGTTGGCTAACTCCCCACGTTTGGCCACCGGTGACTGTCGAGGTTTAGGGGAGGAGGCGGATCGGGTCCTGCTGGCCACCAGATGTTTCGCCGTCCAGAGTGTGGCGTCGGATTCCCTGCAGCCACCGATGGAGGAGGTGGATCCGACGATTGTGGCTGGAGTGTCTGCCCCGAGACGACACGGACCCGCCCTGTGCTTCTTCCACTGACGTTTTGGCGGCAAGGCTCGTGGCTGCATCCCGCCGTGTGAGTTTCTGACGTCGGGAAACTCCAGAGCCGGCGCTCAGTAGCAGCTGTGGGCACCAGTGAACGTGGCGAGCTGCTGTTTATTAAAGTTTCACTTTCGGGAAGACACTTCCTGGTGGACTCTGGCTCTCAGAAGAGCCTCATCCCTCCGGCTGGCTCGGACATGTCAGCCCGAGGCAGCGGCCCGCTGCTAAGAGCAGCTAACGTCTCCTCCATTGAAACATTTGGCACAAGGTCGGTGACTGTTCGTTTCCACGGACGCAGTTTCGAGTGGAACTTTGTGATCGCTGCCATTACGGTTCCCATTATCGGCGTAGATTTTCTGTGTGCTAACGGATTGCTTGTCGATGTTGCTAACCGCCGCTTAATCGATTCTGTGTCTTTCTCCTCGTTTCCATGTCAGACTGGGGGACCTGGGCCGCTAACACATGCTAACATTTCTGGCGTCTAGCGATGATTTTCAGCCTCTGTTAGCTAGTTTTCCGTCGCTAACCACACCGGCTTTTTCGAATGCGCGGCTACCAGGCACGGTGTGTGGAGCATTTTATCCCCCACAGTGGGACCGCCAGTTTTTGCGCGCGCACGGTGCCTTGACGTGGTCAAATTAACCACAGCAAAGGAAGAGTTCGCTACCATGGAGCGGTTGGGTATCGTGAGGCGTTCAAACAGCCCGTGGGCCTCGCCCCTCCACATGGTTCCCAAGGCGGATGGGTCATGGCGGCCATGCGGTGACTTTCGCCGCCTGAATAACATCACCACGCATGACCGCTACCCCATCCCGCACATTCAGGATTTTTCCGTTCGCCTGGCCGGTACGAATATATTTTCTAAGGTGGACCTGGTGCGCGGTTATCACCAGGTTCCCGTGCGCGCGGAGGACGTGCCTAAAACCGTGGTTATTACCCCGTTCGGTCTTGTCGAGTTTCTGCGCATGCCCTTTGGCCTGAAAGGAGCAGCGCAAACGTTTCAGAGGCTGATGGACTCGGTGTTGCGTGACCTTGCGTTTGTGTTTGTCTACCTCGATGACATTTTGGTGGCCAGTACATCTGCAGAAGAGCACCTGTCGCACCTTGAGATCGTTTTCCGGCGCCTTGACGACCATGGTCTGATAGTCAATCCAGCGAAGTGCCAGTTAGGTCTGCCGGTGATCAATTTTTTAGGTCATCGCATTTCGGCGCAAGGCGCGGTTCCCTTGCCATCTAAAGTCCAAGCAGTGGCAGACTTTCCCCGCCCGGGCTCTGTTAAGGCACTGCAGGAGTGTAATGATACTCTTATGATAATTGCAATCCATTATTTAATCATAGGTTCCACTTCCATTTCAATTTTATATCTACTTTCCTTATCAAATCAACAAATATTGCAAGATTGTCGAGCTGCCATCAGTGTAATTCAGAAATCTGCAGAAAGATGGCGCCACAGTCACAGTTTGATGGTTATGAAGCATAGGAAGGCCTGTCATCTGTCTGGACAACGTAGTTTTAGAGTCCTAAGAAACCAGATGAAACACAATCAGGGTAACGCTTTATATTAAGGTTCTTGTAATAAGCCTTTGTTAATAGTTAATAAGACACTTATTATATGCTTATTAACATTAATTGGTGTTAATACGACTATAAATGTTAATAATAACATAATAAACATGTTTATTGTGAGATTATAAGACTTTTATCATCACTTATAAGAAACTTGTTTTATTGGTTGCTTAATCACAGCAATAATAGTCTTATGAGTTTCTTATAGTTGTTAATAAAAGCATTACAAAAGCATTTGTTGTGTCTTAATAGCTTACCTATATGTCTGTAGGCTATTTGTTAAACCTTTACTAAGCATTTTTTCTGCTTAATAAATCCTTTATTAAACTGCTAATTGTGCATTTTGCCGGTACGGGATCTAAAGCGAGAACAATGCTCACTAAGGTAAATAAGTCCCACATGTTGAGCTAGTGTGAATTGTTTTGTGCCTCAAATTATATATCCTTTAAAGGCTTTTATTTTGAAGGTAATTTTAAACCGGAAGTTCTGTAAATGCAAGTGGATGGGGGCTTTTTCCTTTTACAATGAATGACGTTGATGGTTTTTAGGCATTTTGTTGACTTTTTATCACTTAAAGTCACCCAGGGATGTGCAGACAGACCACTCGCTTATGATGCTACAATGCTAACGATGCTACACAACGAGAAAATGTCTGCATCCGGCACGTCATGTACTAGGGCGTGGCTGGCTCCCATGATGCGGAAGCAAATCTCTCCTTGATGTTTCCCTGCGCCATTGAGCAGTTTACATAGGAATGAAAGGGCGCCCACGCATTTAAGTTTTTTATGTTTTGATCGACCCACTAATTTATTCTTTCCCACCTGTGATAAGTGAACACCTGCGACAGGTGCTGATGGTGCCCCTTTAAATAGGTGACGGAGTACATGACGGGGAGAAGGCGGACGAGCAGTGATTAACCTTTCTGTTTGTGAAACACATTGATATAGATACTTGCGTTGCATCCTTATGTTGTTATGTTTCATTCACAATAAATGACGGCCAATTGACGGTCTTGGACCGTCAAGCTCTCACTATTTTTTTGGACACAAACTGTGCGTCAAACAATGCCATCACCTGCTTTCTCCGTGTGGCAAAAGGATAAAAACCTTGGAACTTGGGGTTATAGGAAAAACCCGACCACGGTTTTTCGCCACTACAAAGTGTTTGATGACATGGAGGACATGTCGGAATCGTCAGCACGAGCATCCCAGACCAACAGCTGACCGACAAAAGACAGGAACAAGCACAGAAAACATGGATAAGAGGAAGAGGTCAGAACTGGAGGATGACTCTCTGGTAAGTATTAGAATGTAATGCTATAGAAATGGTAGCTGGTTCTAGCTAGCTAGCTGTTTGCTAGCGAACTTTTTTGGCTTGCATTACCTTCTTTCAGAATCTATGGCGTGCTACATTTAGGCAAACGTTTAGCCTATGCTATCATATGAAACTACTAGGTAACCAAACGTATCTAATTCTAACAGTTGTGACATGAATCCATGTCTAAACGGCTTAATGCTTATTGTTACATGTCTGCTTACTGTCTACTGTGGTCAAAGCTCTTTGTGTTTCATTATAGAGTAACAAGAAAGACCAGCCAGAAGAATTCTCAACCATCCCCTGAGGCCATGGAGAAGCTGGACTTGGATTTGACTAGTCCTTTTTTTAAAATGTTGATATACAAGAACACGTTCTGATGTTTTTAAAATTAAATTATTTTTTTTCAAATGAGCTGTTTGAGTGTGTGTTTTTGTGCTTCACCGCCATAACATTGAATTTACGATATGGCTTTTTTTTTTATAAACATGTTTATTATGTAATTATTAACAGTTATTGTTTAACAGATCTGTTCTCTCTGGTATCAGATCATGTATCTTTCTGGTAAATATAGAGAATAAAGGCAAAGTTAAAAAGGCATTTTAGTAATGAAATAGAAAATAAAGGCAAAGTTAAAAAGTTTTAGCAACAAATACAATTATCTCGGTTTTGTCCTCATTTATTTGAAGGAAATTTCAGCACATCCAGTCTATCACTTGCTCAATGCACTGCCACAGCAGATCTATGGGCCAATTGTCATTTGGTGATAGCGATACATGGATTTGCGTATCATCAGCATAGCAACGATGGTCAATATTGTCATTTTGCATGATTTGCCCCAGTGTGATCATGAAGATGTTGAATGAAGAGGGTCCTAAGATCGAGCCTTGTGGGACTCGCCAATGGAAACATAGAAGTTCCTATTTTATAGGTAGGACCTGATCCAATTTAAGACTGTGCCTGAAAGCCCCACCCAGTTTTCTAACCTGTCCAAAAGTATTGTATGGTCTACAGCAGTGGTTCTCAAACTTTTTTGAGCAAACGCCCACCTGACCTTACCCTGATCCTCTGGCTAACAACCCCACTCACACTCATGTTATATTGCTTAAAGGTGTCATTGATTTTGCGGTGGTCACTAAAAGATATGAATGCCCTCTGAGTCGGTTTTGGTGGAAAAAATATAAATAAATATTCATGAATATTCATGACATGCAAATGTCTCACTTCTGATTGGCTAACAGCACTGCCCATCACTGTAATAAACCCAATTAAACTTCCAGAGCAACACGGGAAAAGAAGAGAGAGAGGAGAGAGAGAGAGTATGAAGAGAAGAGAGAGAGAGAGAGAGAAAGAGAGAGAGAGAGAGAGAGAGAGAGAGAGAGAGAGAGAGAGAGAGAGAGAGAGAGATCTATTGGCCAAGAAGGAAGAGTTGAGGAAGGAATGGTTGGATTGAACATTCATTCACTGTGACCGCGGCGCGGGCACTCCCGCGACTCCCAGCTGCCATGTCTCCCGTGACTCCCGCTGGGCCCCGTGAACGAATGAATGAATGGCCCAGGAACCGTGGGCACCGCGGCCTGAGAGACGCGGGCACCGTGAGTGCGAGC
>OLKM01004968.1:0-19106 GCA_900291075.1 Melanogrammus aeglefinus | reverse complement strand
GTGGTGTGTTCTATTAAACGACACAGAGACGCTGAGGACCCCCACCTCCATATCTCCACCCCCGGGAGGAGGTCCTCCTGGGTGAAGGAGGACCAGAAGGTGTGGATTGTGTGTTCGTGTGTCGTTTGAGGACCCTCCCTCCACCTGGGGACACTCTGTAGAAGGACAGAGAGCAGCAGGCCGGTCCAGATACACTCCTACTCTGGTGGAAGCCAGCGGGCGAGACGGAGGTCTGTCCCGATACCCTGTACAGACAGAGTAAAGTACCATCATCATAACAATGAAGATCTCCAGACTTGTTGTTCTTCTCCAGCCCCTGTCACCACCCATCTCTTCCTTTTGGATTCCTCTGTATGTCACTCCTATACCAACCCGTCCCTTCCCTACTCTACCTCCAAGTTAACGCGGCAGTCAGAGCCTCTCTTACCCAACACCTGGGACCAGGAGTCAAATCTCTCTGGGTGATCCGGATACGACTGGTCCTCTTCAACCACCGTCACCTTCCTGTTGTCCTCAGACAGAGAGAGTGTCTGTGGGCCGTGTTTGGGCGTCCGAGTGTGAGTTCACAGGCATCTGAGGGAGAACCAGACATGATGAACCGCTCTTCATCCTCATCATCATCACTAGTACTGTTCTACTGAGCATGACGTGGGGGTCATGTGATGTTATAGTTACACTATTGCTTTAGACTCCGCCTTCACCGCACCACACAAGCCCCCCCCTCTCCGCCGCCCCCCCGTGCCCACCCTCCCCTCCCTTCAGCCCCCCCCCCCCCCCTCACCACCCCCCGTTAGCCCCTCCCCTCCTCAGCCCCCCCCCCCGCCCCCCCTCACCACCCCCGTAGCCCCCCCCCCCCCTCGAGTAATGTGAGGGGGGAAGGGTGGGGGTCATGTGATGTTATATTACTCTATTGCTTACCTCCTAGTGTCATGTGTGTGTCCGGGACATGAATGGGACCCTCAGCCCCCACTCAGCCCCCTCTCCCCCCTCTCCCCCCAACCTCCCCCCTCAGGCCCCCTCCTCTCACACCCCCCCCCCCCCCCCCTCCTTCTGATGCCCCAGATGTTAGCCTTCATGATGATTTATCATGATTATGTCTGATAATAATCACAACACTACTCACTATCCAACTATCCAACACATAAAATATCAATAATACCTGTGGGTTTTATACAAGCAAGCGTTTTTAACTGTGATGGTCAACAGTATTAATATACGTTGAGATACATGGTGTCAGCCATCATCTTCATTCCCAGTTAGGATCTTGATCTACCTTCCTGCTGTGTTTGGATAGGGACTTTCCATCTCAATGTGAGGTGTGTGTTGTGATGAATCAAACAGACCACTTACACTTCTTTAGAGCTGGTTTTCAGCCTCCACACAATTCCACCTTGCTCCACACTGGGGGGGAAACAAAATTGAGAGCAGTATGTGAAAACATTTCACCTTCATCATTCTGCCGGTCTCATCACGTTCTACACACATGGGTGACAAGCTGTTCTCTTCAAACCACTTCATCTAGCAGCGGCCTTGAATCCTCGTAGGAACTTTGTCCCCTGAGTGTGAGCTGTCCTTCTCTATACCTGAGAGTGTCCAGTCTTCGCAGCGTGGATACCTCCAGTCCTCAGCAGAGAGCACGCAGCTTCCAAGTTCTCGCTGGTGATTGTAGCTCAGGTCCAAGCTTCTCAAGAATGGTGATGGGTTGGGAGCTCAGAGCTGTAGGCCAGAGAAGACAGCCTTCCTGTCTGACCAGGCAGCCAGACAAACCTTGCACACACACCACACCACACACACACACACACACACAACACACACACACACACACACACACACACACACACACACACACACACACGCACAGGTGTAAAATCCTGTGTTTTTCCAGTCTGCCAACCAGTTTATGAACGTCCTACTCCTATCACAAGTGGCGTTGCCTTGGTGACGGTCCTTTTATGAAGCACTTCCTGGTCTGCTCCTTCTGGCCAGCGGTTGAAGATGGCCAAGAGAAAAGCTTCTCAGCCATAATACGTCTAAACCACACCACATTTGGATTGGGACCATTTGCCACAGCGCCACCCGTGGAAGAAGGCCTTCCCGGAAACAAGCGGGTATTCAACGGCCACATAACACATCAGTATTGTAGCGCCCCAAGCCCTAGTCTCTATTCGCATTGCGCATTGCGTGCGCTCAACCTCTAGTTGTAATTTAATCCATAGCAATAATGTGGAAACCCCAGTCGATAATGTAACAAATTCATTGAGATTAACATTCTTCCAGTGTCATTGCCAAGACTGGCAGCAGTAGCCTACAGTCACACATAGCATACACACAAACATTAAGAAAAAGTAAAAACCAACTACAACAGTCCGCAGGCTGGGAAGGGGGGATATACAATATCGCAGACATTTTGGGTGCGGAGGCTCAAGGACAGAGGAGGTATTACATTTGAGCAACAAAGTGTAGTCTTGTGCGTGGACTCTATAGAACATAATTTTACCAATTCACTGTGTTTATTGACATGTTTGGTTCTGTTTATAGGGAGACATCTGTCTCCCTTTAAGATCACGGGATCTTTTTGCTTGATATACCGGTCGCCACGTAGTGAGAAATTGTCTCTTCCTTTCTTTTATTGCAATTTCAACAGATGATACAGAACGTGTTACCTGGGAGAGCGTGTCGACAGCGGAGCCGTTATGTTTCAAAACATAACGTCTGACCTGGACGAGTGTGCCGCTGCCTTTGTCTTGACGTGTGGTGTGTGCACGTGCGTTAGATGTGTTTGTTTGTTTCCGTGTATATTCGTGCCCATGTGCGTTTGTGTGTTGCAGGGTGTGTATGTGCATGCTTGCGGTGAGTTATGTATGCGTTAGCACCTGCTGTGCTTGAGCTGCAGGCTGCTTGGCACATGACTAACCTGAGTAACTGGTGCGACAGGCCTGCTGTTATCGTAGTAAAATAATTGAAAGGTTGAAGGATGTATTAGAATATCATCCCTCTAATGTTTTGTATATTAGGGTTACAACCAGCGGGGGCACAAGGGGGGGGCCTTAAGCTCCCCCTGGAGAAGGCTGAGCCCCTTCCAAGCCCCCCCTCATTTTGGTATGAAAAATATTTAATTTAATTTAAAAAATGTGGTTTTAATAATAATGTGGCGAGCAGCATGGGAATGACCAGAACGGGCCCGTTATTAAGAGTGTTGCGACTCTGGTCCGCGCCCAAAAACTCTGCTACGACCAGCGAAGAGGCTTTATGTAAACACACACACACACACACACACACACACACACACCTGAAACACACATCCTGTCGCCCACAACCACGACTGCCTCGGTGCCGCCGACCCTCCCAGGATCCGATGCGGCACTTGCCACGACCGTGATCACCACAATAATATAATATAATGTATATACATATATATATTATGTGGCAACCCGGCCCCGGCCAATTAAGCAGATTCCTCCACCTAAGAACAGGTGGAGGAGCAGGGCTTAAATAGCCTGCTTCTCCACTCATTCGGGGCTCTTCCAGCCATGGAGCGCCTGCACGGAGAGACCGGTCCTCCTGGGGGACGGGATTCCCCCCACCAAGTTTGGGACCATTGATTCCTCCCGAGTTTTTTGTTTTTTTGTGTTTTCAGAGACTTTGTGGTATGTTAAAGGATTAAACAAGCTTTTTGGGCTTTGCCAGCAAAGTTGCCTGTTCCTGTTTCGGAGAGGTGGTGCGTTCGCTCACCGTGCCGGGTTGCCGCAATTATTATATGAAGACATCGGCCTGACTTACATGTAACAACCTGAACTATTGAAACCTATTTCTCATTTGCAGTAAGTTGATGATGACACGTTGCTGCTTGTTATGTGATTTGATTGGGTGATTCGTATCATATTGTAGTGCAGGGGTCGCAACTGATGGCCCGCGGGCCATAACTGGCCCACAAGACATAATATCTGGACCGCCAAATTATTCTGAAGTTATAGGAACGGAGGTTTGTGTGCGTTGCGGCAGATCCAATCAGCACCCACCGTGAGTGATGTGTGTGTGTGAATGTGGTGTGTGTGTGTGTGTCGTGTGTGTGTGTCGTGGTGTGTTGCTTGTGTGTGTGTGATGTGTGTGTTGTGTGTGTGTGTGTGTGTGTGTGCAGTCAGTCAGCACCCGCCGTGGTGTGTGGGTGTGTTGTGTTCTGTTGTGTGAAGTGTTTGAAGAATGGTTGGCTGCTTTTTTAGGTGCGCACTACTGCCCTCTCTCCAGCAAAAGACCTTTCTACACTGTCAAGCCGGCGTTCGTCGAGCTTAGCACGCCCGGCGGATTTTCACCGTCTTATCTCAAGTTTCCTGTGTAAAACTGAGGGGGTCAAATACCCCGTTCGTCAGGGTGCAGGCTTTCTTGGTTCACTGGAGAAGGCCAGGCTGGTGCAAGGAGTTCAGACTCTTAGAACAATTTGCATATTTCCGAATGTTTATATATTTTTATGAATGAAGACACCTGCATGCAAGAATGAGTTCACATCTGAGTGTAGACTAAAACGCGATTAACTATTTAGAAGTGCAAAAAGGCCAACATATTCTTTATTTTGCTGACAACTTGTTTTTTTGTTTTTTTACCGACAAAAGACTTGTAAGGACAGTTCCTCTTTGTCTCTCTCGTAGATCGGACCATCTTTCAATATCTTTGTTTAATACGACTACATCACCTTCTCACATGATCAGCAGCTCGCAGATTTTACTTTCTCTCCAGTTAGAACTGTTCATGATGATATTGCTGCATTGTCTCAGTGCAGCAACACATCTACCCAAACCCCCCGCACCCCGGAACCGTCGCATTTACAACAGAATGAAACCCAATATACCGCCAATGTGTGTAGGGTCCGGGAGGGTAAATTGGGGTGCTAGCTCAAGCAGGCAATTTACCTCGGGCAGTGTAAACGCACGGGCCGTGTAGCGAAAAAGGCGTGCATAAGATGGCATATACTGTCACGCCGCGTCCTGCTACGCGGTCCAACACCCCCATCTAGTGGCGACTTGACGCCACTGTGCCTCATTCTTCCGTCACACCTGTCTTCAAATCATCAATCTCCACTTCCTACTTCAGCCGGTAGGACCGATAGGAACTACCCAGTTCCTATCGCTCCTACCAGCATTCTCTAGACCCAGTTCAGTGTTCCCGTTCTCTTGATAACTGTCTCCCCTCTTCCCTAGTTCTCTGTCCGTCACTCTGCCTACCTGTTGCCGAACCCTGCCTGCTGAACTACCCGCACCTGGCGAAACGAATCCTTGCCTGTCTGACTGTCTGCCTGACGCTGAACCCTCGCCTGCCTGACTACCTGCCTATCCAACCCGGTCTCACGAAATTCGTGCACACTGTAAAAGTTATTATCTATTTTTGCGTGATCAGCGACACGTAATTTTCAAAATTTTCGTGTCCAGAAGCCCACATTCTTCAAAGACTCATGGTATCTCATTGGAAGTATTTGTGTGTCACTAAGCACGAGACTCCAAACTAAGGTTCTGTCCGGCGCGTTCTCCTGACGTCCCCTGAAGGAGCTCCGTACAGAACATTTTGCATTGTTATAGTGTTATATTAATTGTCTGCGATAACTAACATGTTAGTTAATTAATTTATTGTACCTACCCATCTTATGTCTTGTTTCTTTCCTTGTTGTCAGGGGATGTTGGAAGTAGTGGTTGCGGGGGGTATTTTGGATTGTTGTATTGGAAAACAGAGTATTTGTGCTGACTGTTTGTTTTAACTAAAGCCAAGGGACATAATAAACTGGTTAAATGCGCTGCACATTTTTTTGTTTTGTCCGCTTTCTCTCTCCGTCCACAAGAGCTCATGCTCTTTCTTCAATTGATCCAATGAACTTTATATTTTGTTTAGTTTGATTTCTTACTACGATCTAGCGATCGGATATTACATGCAACACACACCACACGCACACGCGCACGCGCGCACACACAACACAACACACACACACACACACACACACAACACACACACACAGCCAGACAAAGCATCATGGAATAGCTGTCTCCGTCCGTGTGATTAGCACTATTAATTAAATACGCTACAAAGAAATGGTCAAGTGAAAATTGTCCTATTTTTTTCTCTACACTCTGACATAAATTGATTGATAGGTTGAACAGAAAAGGACACATAGGACCTAAGCCACGCATAAAAAACACAATCACACAAAACAGGACGGGTCACTGTGAGCTGTTTTGTGTGCCCGATCAATTGAGGCCGTGCTATCATAAAAAGAGCAGGCTTACCTGGCCAATCAGAGGAACGCGCAGCACATGGCTAATTTGAATAATGATATAATAATTCTATGAGAATAATAATATATGAGAATTAAGTTAGGAGATGTTCTGGTAAATAACCTGATATGTCTTCTCTGTAATGATTTACTTTACTGAATTGATTTTGTTTGTTAACACAGACACTATTCAAAAATTAATGTTCTGCTTATTTTGTCTCAGAAAATGCGGAGTGAGTTGAGAAACCGAACACTTAACTGTCGCCAGGCTGGGCTGACTGAGTTGGAGCAGCCAAATAGCCTAATTAATAACTATTATGGTTTATGCCAAAACCACAAATGCGATACACGTTTCTTCCGCCCATCTAAATGAATAGAGGAATAGCACCAAACAGGGCGTCGATACGTTCTCCCAGCATTTGAGAATGGTTACGCGTTATATTTGGCAATATATATATATATATATATATATATATATAAATATATATATTATATATATATTATATATATATATATATATATATATAATATACAACGAAATAATTATATATATAATATATATTAATATTTCATAATTAAATACAAAAACGCCTTTTAAACACTTTGCCTTTTCTTCCAAATGGGGCCTGCGTCAACGTCACGTCACTCTCGCAACCCACGTTGATTAAGGCGGCAATGAGCTGCCGTAAATTGTGTTGTTTTTGTCGTAAACGTTAGCTGTCCAACCGCTTAGCTTGGTTAGCGATATAGATATTCCATAAAATATATCTGCCCGTAACGGGGCAAACAGTTTCCTTTGACATCTACGTTTCGCAGCAATTGACAACGTTGCATACATGACCATATTTACCATATTCATATAATGACCAGCTATAGATTTGCTCCGATTAGTTTTCTGACAAATGACATGTTATTTAGCATCTACATAGCACTGGGTCCAGATGAGATCAAGCTCGACCTTGTGCCACACCGAGATCATGTCCTAGACCATAGGTGTACCATGTAGAGCTAAATTACATAGGGCCGTTGTAGTAGGGGCATGTAGGCCAGTGGTCATACTTGGTGTCATTGGACTCAGCTCAATGTGTAGATGCTAAATAACATGTCATTTGTCACAGACTTTTATCGGAAAGCAAATCAATAGTCTGGTCATTATTGATTAAGGCTCCAATTCGGAGCTAATACTACAACATGTTTGAATGTGTTCATGTGTGGCACCCATTGAATCGCCTGGAAGCGTAGAGTTAAGGACATCTTGTTTGCCCTATTACGCCACCTACAAGAAATTACTCAGCAAGTGCTCCATCTCGTTGCACCTACCCCGCCGGCTCGCTTGCAAGATTTTTGGCTGAAGTCTACCAAGACCAAACCCTAGCCCAACCAACATGCATATCTAGAATCAGGGCTCTCTTTATATGACAAAAAAGTTATGAGGAAATGCACATAACTTTTTGTTATCTCATAAGCGGCGTTGGTGCCGCTCCTTTTTGACCTTTTGACCCAAAAACAGTTTTTGAATAGGAAGTCCTTACCGCCTGAAATTTAAATACCTATTCAGGGCCTAACTGGACCCGCCGTACCGAACTTGGACCGTCGACCCGAGGGCAGGAAGGCGGGGCCTCCGAGGGGGGGCCAAGTTTGTGCAGAAGGGCCCCCCCTTCCTGCCCTCGGGGTCCACCGTCCAATTCGGTACGGGCCGGTGACCTTCCTATCTCAAAAACTGTTTTTCACCACAATCTGAACCATTAGTCTTGCAGACAACACTTCTGAGGGGACTTTGTCCAAATGACAGTCCATTTGGCGAAAACTTTTTTTGCTTCTAAGCTAAGAACTTCAAATCCGGATATGTTCTCCTCGGACCGGGAAATGTGTTGTAAACATTTTTAGCATCCCTAGCTATCTCGAAAGGCCGAAAAGAGGCGTACCTCCAACAGTACAGTAATGTACATAAGAAGATAGTTTCTACTCCCCATTTTTTGTGTGATGGAGTGTACATTTGTCGGCTTAAGGTGTGTAGACACAGCTGCCTGTGGCAAGTTTTGAATTCTGGGGTCAAAAAGGTCCAAGAAGACCAGCACCACGCCGCTTATGAGATAACAAAAGTAATGTGCATTTTCTCCATAACTTTTGTTCATTATTAAAAGAGAGCCCTGATTCTCAGTATCGCATTTGGATGGCTAGGGTGTAGGTCTGGTAGAACTGTCAGGCCAAAATCTTGCAAGCGAGCCGCTGGGTGAGTGCACGAGATGAGCACTTGCTGAATATTTCTGTAGGCCAGTGGCCGTAATAGGGCAAACAAAGATGTCCTTCAACATCTACGCTCCAGCATTGCAATGTACCACCACATGAACACATTCCAACATGTGTCAGATAATTAGCTGGCCGAAATTGAGCCTTAATCAATAATGACCAGCTAATTGATTTGCTTTCCGATAAAGTTTTGTGACGAATACATGTTATTTAGCATCTACACATGACTGAGTCAATGACACCAACATGACACTCCCGGCCTACCTGGCCCCCTACACTACACACGGCCCCTGTATTTTACATGGTACACTATGGTCTAGGACATGATCTCGTGTGGCACAAGCGTCGAGCTTATCTCATTGGATCAGCTGCTATGTAGATGCTAATAACATGTCATTGTTCAGAAAAACTCAATCGGGAAGCAAATCAATAGCTGGTCATTATTGATAAAGGCCTCCAAAATCGACAGGCTAATTACTACCCTGAAACATAGTCAAATATGGTCATGGATGCACCGTGGCAATTGCCTCAAACGTTAAATTCAAAGGACACCTTGTTTGCCCCGTTTTACTGGGCAGATATTTCATATTTAATTTCCTAACCAGCTAGCGCGGTTAGAAAGCCTAACGTTTACGACAAAACAACACCAATTACGGCAGCTTCTTGCCCCGCCTTAACAAACGTTGGTTTCCGAAGTTGTGACGTGACAGTTTGGACCAGCCCATTGAAAAGGAAAAGCAAAGGCATGTCACTGTTTAAAGCCTTCCGTTGTATATAATTAATTAAATATTTAAGAATATATTATATATATACAATATTTCGTTTAATATTCTATCTGATAAGTTAGACCATAAACTTTTATTCATTATCGTGTATAACAAGAATCTGTATCTGACCTATTGAAAATTCACTTTCCTGGCCACAACTAATCGTCGCGTCCCACACCTGACGTCGTTGAACATTGTATAGCATTTTGTGGTTTTGGCATAATACATATCAGGCGCCACTGTACTAATCTCCCGCACCCTTTTCTGAAGGCTCTCTCTCTCCGCTCTCTCTCTTGTCCCTCCCTCTCTCTCTCTTTCTCGTTATCGTTTTTGTGGAGCACGTTAATTGTCTGACAACACTCCCATTCAGAATGCATTGGTTTTACATTTCTCTTCTTTTGGCAAGGTTATTTTTATTTATTTTCCAGCTTTTGAGGAGGTCTTCAAAGATGCAATTTTTCTGCAATAATCAAAACCAATGGAAAAACCCGTGGCTTTTTGTCAAGAGAACCCAGCGCGACACCGCTCACTTCCGGGGTTGCCGACCTACGTCATCCCTCCACCACTCTCCTGTAAAACACATTTCAAATTGAATAATAATAATTCTGCGATAGTATTTATTTAACGGGGGGCATACAAGTCTTTTCTTTGGCATTCTAGCGTTGATCAGCAGAGAAATATTTTGTCCGCAAAACGTGTCGTCGCTTGCAACGGAAACGCTGGGTTGACAAGTCACCGACTACCCATCAAGTGAAAGGAGCGTCCACGGCATTAAGAAGAACCGTGTAATACGCGTGAAAATTTTCTCCTCGATTATAGCCAATAAACAAATGATAATAAAAAATAAAAAGGGTCCGGCCCGAGGATAATGGTGGTAAACAACGGGTGGCGGGGCAGAGAATCTAAACACTTGACTGGGAACTATCTAGCAGGTCATAGGCCATATCAGGATTTAATGCAGGCAATCGAATACGAGTATTTCCCCCCGGCGCAACCGAAAAAACGCGATTTCGGTTTGCGAAAAATCATATCCAAAAATTAAAAAGAAGAAAAAGAAAGCCGGGTGAGGTGTTCATGTGATCGGCGAATAGTGTAGGTCTATTACAGAACAGTAGTGG
The DNA here is from genome assembly GCA_900291075.1 of Melanogrammus aeglefinus. Lineage (NCBI taxonomy): Eukaryota > Metazoa > Chordata > Actinopteri > Gadiformes > Gadidae > Melanogrammus > Melanogrammus aeglefinus. Next base: position 8,718 of record OLKM01004968.1, on the reverse strand, counting down.
CGTTCAGAGCGCAGAATCTAGGGTCTACTGTAGGCCTACTGAGGAAAATCACACAACACAACGTACACATTAGCCTACTTCTATTTCTTAACAATATTTATTAATTTAGCTAGCTGCTATTTCAGCTGCCCAGTCTGCAACTCAAGTCAGCCCAGCCACCGCGACAACACAGTACAAGTCACTCGCGTTTTCAACTCCGCAATTTTCAGAACACACAGTTAAGGCAGAACCCATTCTAACAATTAGCGAAATAGTTGTCTGTGTTAACAAACAAAATTCAATTCAGTAAAGTAAAAATCATTAACAGAGAAGACATCAGGTTACTTTACCAGAAACATCTCCTAACTTTAATTCTCATAATAATTATTATTTCTCATAGAAATTATTCATCATTATTCAAATTTAGCACATTGACTGCGCGTTCCCCTGATTGGCCAGGAAAGCCTCGCTTTTTTTATATAGCACGGCCCTCAATTGATCGGGCACACAAAACAGTCACAGTGACCCGTCCTGTTTTGTCGATTTGTTTTTATGCGTGGCGTTAATAGGTCCTATGTCCCTGTTCTGTTCAACCTATCAATCAATTTATGTCAGATTTAGAGAAAAAAATAGACAATTTCACTTGACCATTTCTTTGTAGGCATTTAATAATAGGCTATCAAACGGACGAACATGCTTTCCATGATGCTTTGTCTGGATGGTGTGTGTCTGTGCTGTGTGTGTGTTGGTTGTGTGTGTGTGCTGTGTGTGCACGTGTGCGTGTGCTGTGTGTGCATGTAAACATCCGATCCGTGATCTAGTAGAAATCAAATAAAACAAATAACAGTTCATTGACCATCAATTGAAGAAAGACATAGCTCCTGTACCGGAAGAGAACGTCACAAACAAAACAATGTGCGCGCATAACAGTTATTATGTCCCCTGGCTTTAGTTTAAAACAAACGTCACACAAATACTCTGTTTTCCAATACAACTGTCACGTCGCGGCCTGCTACCGTCAATGCCCCATCTAGTGCTAATTGGACGCTGGTGGGCCTCCTTCTCCCGCACTGCACGCAATCTTCTTTGATAATCGTCCCTACATAGCCGGATTCCTATCAGCCGGCGCCAGTTCTCGTTACGTCTCCACTGTTGGTATCCGTCCTACCAGCGTTTCTTTGAGTATCTCCAGCCTCGTTCCCGTGTGACTTCTCCCTTTTCCTTTTCTAGTCTTTCTCCGTCGCCGAACCCCTGCCTGCCTGACTACCCGGCCTGCCGTTTGCTCCCTTGCTGCCTGCCGGTTCCTGATCCCTGCCTGTCTGACTCTCCTTCTGGTTCCTGCTCCCGCCTGCCTGACTACCCGCTGTCCTGATCCTCCCTGTCTGACTCTCCTGCGGTTCCTGTCCCCGCCTGTCTGACTACCCCGCTGGGGTTCCTGATCCCCTGCCTGTCTGACTCTCTGCCGGTTCCTATCTCCCTGCCTGTCTCGACTCTCCTGCCGGTTCCTGATCCCTGCCTGTCTGACTCTCCTTCGGTTCCTGATCCCCGCCTGTCTACTACCCCCGCTGGTTCCTTGATCCCTGTGTGTCTGACTTACTCGCCTGTCGACTGAATAAACCTCATTCCCTTTATTCCGTCTCTGTCCTCCCTTGTGTCCAGCATGTGGTCCCCTCGTCTGCCCCTTACAACAACCATCCAATACCCCCGCCACCACTACTATCCAACGTCCCTGCACATAGCCAGAACAAGAACAATAGATGGTAGGTACAATAAACATCAAGACATACTAAAAAGAACAATGAAGGCAGCTATCCTTGTTTCCTTCGCGTTTGCCTACAGAGCAGCCCACCTGCATTTAAGTATATCCGTGAATTGTTACAATTCTCAGAATCAAAGGCGAAAGTAGAAACGGGTGGCCAAAAAGCTGTCGGATTGTAGTTATCCATCACAGACAATTTTAAGTAGAACGGGTGCCAAAAGCTGTCACATTTTATTATCGCAGACAAATTCAATATAAACACTATAACAATCAATGTTCTGTACGGGGCTCCTTCAGGGACGGTTAGGGAAGACGCCCGGACAGAACCTATAGTTGGAAGTCGTGCTTCAGTGCACGACAACTTCCAATTGAATACATTGAGCTTGAAAAATTGTGCTTCTGGACACGAAAATTTTTGAGAAATACGTGTCGCTGATCACGAAAAAATAGATTAAATAACGTGACAGTGTCACGAATTTTCGTGAGACCGGGTTGGCCTATCGGCGAGTCCTTGCCTGCCTGACTAACTCCCTGTTGCCGGACCCTCGCCTGCCTGACTACCGCTTGCTTCACCCCAGCTTGTTACCTTGTCCCAATAAACCCTGTTTCCTTTTACCCCGTCTCTGCCTCCCTGTGTCCAGCGCTTGGTCCCTCACCCGTGTCTTTAACATATACACTGCCAAATATGCCGACAGAAAAGAGGACCTTTACGCGTGGCCTTGCATACTGAGACCCTTCTACGGTATATTGATACCTGGCCGACTCCGCTGGCGAACCAGGCTGACAACCGCACAGGTTCTTCACTTCATCTTAAGGGTTAGACTAAAAGTTATTACGTCTCCACCGTCTGGCGCCGTCTCAGGTGGCTGCCTGTAGCCGCAGCTCCCGTCGTGTTCTTTAAACTTTCGTTTATTTGTCGGTGTTCTGTTCTTTTTTGTTTGTTTCTTCTGATTTTCAATCAACAATCTGGTTTGCGTAAGATGTGACAATGCTGACTTTAGTTTTGTTACCCTTCTCCGCGTTTTTCTACCACTTTTTCTCCTCTTTGTAACCGGGACCTTTGCCGCTGGGTAGTAAGTGACCATTGTTTTCCCGCGGTGAACACTGTTTCACTGTGAAACCCGTGCTACTGCCTGGAGACAGACCTGTGGTCCCGCAGGAGTTACGGGATGGAGACGCCGGGTTGCACGGTCTTGTTGTGGTCACAGCAGTTTGCTGTCGTTTTCCACCTCCTGGGTCTGCCACTCCTTCCTGGTCTGTCTCAGCTTCACACCTGGACCTATTCTGCAATAAGCTCACCTGGTCTTCATCTCTATCAACCCTCTTCAAAACCTTTGGATCCCTGCGTCTGCCAGATTGTACACGGTACACTTGTAATATCATACACGCCTGCACAAGTATTCGTGTTACCTCGTTTCATTCCTCGTCTCGTCAACTGCCTGGCCACACTCAACTCTGTTTTGACACCTCTGCCTACAGTATTCCGATCCTTCGCTCCAGATCGCCTGCCTCGCTCCTGCCCCGGCAACGTCATCCAATACCTGCCTCCCGCCTCGTTGCAATAAACCCTTTTTCTTCATTCAACTTCGTCTCAGTCTGCTCTTGGGTTCAGCATCGTTTTAACCTAACAGTCTGGAGCCAAACGGAAGGAAAGGAGGGAGAAGACATTAAACAGCGGTCCCGGCGATTATAACGGGAAACGTGAGGTCTTTGGGGAATAAAACGGATGAACTGGCAGCGCTTTGTGACGGCCCAAGGGGAATACCGTCTGACTGTGATTAGCACATTTTGCTTCAGTGAAACATGGCTTGCACTCGCCATATCCCGGACAGCAGCGTTGAGGTTACAGCGCTACAGTTTGTGATACGGGTGATGACAGAGACTTTGCCAAAAGTCTGAAGAAAAAGGGTGGCGGACTTGCACTTTATGTCAGTGAGAGGTGGTGCAATCCCGGACATGTGAATGTGAAGGAACGTCTCTTGTACCCCAGACATTGAACTGCTCTAGCAGTGGGAATGTTGCCCGGTATTATATTTACCGAGGGAAGTTCCACGTTCACCGTTGTTATCGGCTGTTTACTCCCCCCGTCAGCTGATGTAGCGGCGAGCCTGTGAAGGCATCAGTCTCCACAGCTGCTAAAACTCACTGACTGAACACACCCGGATGCATTCATGGTTATGTACAGGTGATTTTAATCAGCTTCACTGGACAAAACTTTAAATAACTTTCACCAGTATATTGACTGCCCCACTAGAGACAATAAAACGCTGGATCTTCTATATGCCAATGCCACTGATGCATATGATCGCCACAGCCCTCCCTCCCTCGAGCAGGTTCAGACCACAACTTGGTCATGGCTGACTCCCAGGGTATGTCCCTGTCTGGTGAGAAGACAACCCAAGCACACCAGGACAGTGAGGAAGTGGACGCATGAGGCCACTGAGGCACTGCAGGACTGCTTTGAGTCAACAGACTGGGATGTACTCTGTTGACGCCACATGGGTGAGGACATTGATAATATGACTGACTGCATCACTGAGTACATTCAGATTCTGTTAGGATCACCACCATTGCCAGCCCTTGACTGTAAGCTGCTTCTTTAACTAACAAGCCCTGGATCACCAGCAACCTGAAGGCACTCATTCTTAACAAGATGGAGAGGCCTTTCAGGTTCTGGAGACAGAGAGGAGCAGAGGAGAGTGCAACATGGACTCCGAGATATAACAGGTTTAGCTCACCTCCTGCCACCCCTCCAACACCCCCAGCCCCCCACACACCCACACTCTCCTCGACTCACGCTCTTGTTGCCCTGTCCTTGCTCCTCTCACCTCGTCCTCCTCCTCACGTCCCTCTTCCTCCCTAGAGGCACCCAGTATCAACCTTGTCCAATGGTGACTACAGACCGAGGTAAAGAGGCAGCTGGAAGACTGGAATCATCGCAAAAGGCAGCAGGCCTGATGTGGGATCACGCCTTAGGTCCATTGTTCAGACCTGTGCCAGCTAGCGTATCTCCCTGTACTGAGACATCTGTACGAACCTTGGATCATGCAGAAGAGTCCAGATGAGCTGGAGAAGACGTCTCTTGCCTGGTTCCAGTCCCCAGAGAAAGAGTCGGAGCCATCCGGACCCCAGCTGACTACATGACCCATCACCCTTGTAATGGTTATTAATATGTGTTGTAGTAAAAGTGGTTTCATGTTTAATGTAGATATAAGTGCTTCTAAAATGCAAAAACGGACTTTTCTCACTATTTTTTTATCTATTATCCATGCTCTGCCCTTTGAGTTTTATTAAGATTGATGCTGGTAAATATATTATGTTGTTTAATTTCCATGTTTATCTTAAAAACAAATCGTTATTCTTTATTGTGCTACAAAATTAATCTATAAGAGCTAAATTAGCAAAGTTGTTGCTAGAGTTTCTTATTCCACCTCATTTTTGTGTTCTACTCTTTCGATGGTCGGTGTTCGATTGCTTTTGTTTTGCCTCTTCGTTCAGTCTGTTTGGAATGATCGCGTGCTTGCCGTTTTATCTCGGCCATATACAACTTTGGACTTGACTAGCAACACTGCGTTCTTGTTGTATTTCTGTAACCCCCTCACAGGAGCGTTACATTTGGAGGCCCCCGCTGGGACTTGTGCTGATGTGTGTGTTGTCAGCGTCTACGTCAGATGTTCCCCCAACCGTCATGCAACTCTTCTAAAAACAACACCCAGACTTCGAGAGCAGGTGGTGTATTGGCTACAGTGAGATCCCGACTGTCCGAGGGCTGAATGCAAGCGATCTGAGGTATTACTTCATACCAGGAGAGCTACAACTACTACCCAAAAGATTAAAAGGTTATCATTTCACAACACGCTAATAACCAAGGCTCTCTAAAAAAGGATAAATAAAAGAAGAAGAATGGATTCATCAGAATTGGAGAAAATACAGCTAGAAGTTATACAGGAATTGTGTGTGCTGGTCTAGAGATCATCTAGTGGATTTGTGTGATAGTCTAACCATCGCCGGAGCTGAGTTTGAGCATGTGACTGGCAAGGGTCGAGCAGCCCTCATCACGTTGATTTCAAACTACATACAGAGTGAAGAGCTAGGAAAACTTGAGGATGAAAGGATGTCTCGATTGCTCCATCTCCAACATAACATTTCTGAGCTCCAGACAGCTGCGGAGAATGGCACGTTAAAACAAGTAAGCGACACACAGGAAAAACAGAATGACGAGGAGGAAAGAATATTAAGGGAAATTGAGGTCTTGCAGCTTCAGTTGGCAAACACACAGAAACCAAATGACAAACAAGAAATGAGAGAAATTAAAAACATGGCTCCCACTAGGAAGTTGACACAGATCACAGCCCACCCCCCTGCACTTCCTCCATGGCATAAGGACTTTAAGGTAAATGGCCAGATCGGTGAGCCCGGTCAGAAAGATCGATTGACATTTTCAAGCTTAGCCCGCCAAATCGAACATGGCCTAAACAAGGGGTTTCCAGAGAGTGAAATTGTAGATGCAGTAATAAAAGCAATATCCCCTGGCATGCAACTTCGTAGCTATTTAGAGGGAAAATCCAACTTGACTTTACCCATATTAAGGCGAATACTCCGTTCTCATTACCAGGAGAAAAGTGCAACTGACCTCTATAAGCAACTGTCCTCAGAGGTGCAGGGCATCAAAGAAACTCCACAGAACTTCCTGTTTCGTAGTTTCGACCTGAGACAAAAGATTTTGTTTGCTTCCCAGGAGTCTGAGTCGGCTCTCCAATATGACCCAGGGTTAGTGCAGAAAATGTTTCTTCACACTGTGCTAACTGGCCTACTAAATGACAACGTCAAGCGCGATCTTCAGCCTTACCTTGAAAAAACTGCCATCGCTGATGAACTGCTACTTGAGCGAATGAACACGGCATGTGCACTTGAGACAAAGAGTCAACATAAGAGGAAAACTCTGGGACAACGGCTCGCCAATATCAATTCAGCACAGTCAAGCGACGCTCCTGTGGAAGTGAAGGAAAAAAACTCTGTTAAACAAAACACTAAAACCTCCCCTAATGTTCTGTCTCAGCTTGAGGAAATTAGGTCTGAAATGGCTATGTTCAAAGAACTTAAAGCTGAAGTGTCTCAAATCAGAGAGTCTATGCAACAGCCCCAATGCACGCCTCGACAGCAACCGCCAGCAGGTAGAGCCAATGTTACAGCTGTCCCACAGTTTTCAGATCAGCAGGTGCAGGATCAGGCACAGGGGTACTGGTTCACACCTGGCTCCAGACACAGGGGAGGGACCACCCAGTACCAGCAAAGGTTTGCCCCTCAGCGCAGCTTTCCTGGGCGTATGAGAAGATGTTTTGGCTGTCAACAGAGTGGAACGGAGGAGTATTGCATGCACTGTTATAGGTGTGGCAGCAGCGAGCATTTCCTTGCTGGTTGTCGAATGAGGGGACAAAGACAGTTTGGTGGTGAGGTTTTTAAACGGGGAAAGGTCGCTCGCACGGGACAGGGAGTGACCAGTAGTACCACAACGTCCCAGCACTGTGCACACTGTAAAAAAAAAAGGCAAAGAGGTAAAACTGAAACAATGTGCATCATGTAAAAAAGTGCTCTACTGTTCTAGGCCATGTCAAGTAGATAATTGGGCTTTACACCGAAAAGAGTGTTCATCACCGTCATGTGTTACTGTAAATACTTACAAAAAGAAAGAAAAACAGACAAAAATGGCTCCATTAGTAGGCGAACAATACTTGATTGATTGCTTCATCCAAGGTCACAGTGTCCAGGCATTGTGGGACTCGGGTTCCCAAGTAACGATTATTGATGACCTGTGGAAAAAAGTTAACCTACCAGACACAAGACTGAGAGATATTTCTCTGAGCTTTTGGACACATCAGATACTCTAGATATAGTGGCAGCAAATGGAGAGAACATGCCATATGTGGGTTGGGTAGAGATAACTTTTAGTTTAGCTTATGCGGGGGCTCCCACTACAGAAGTTATCGTCCCCACACTTGTAATGAAGGGAAATATTGCTCGACCAATTATTGGTTCTAATGTCATTGGGCTCATTGTAAATAATATATCGAAACAGTCGAATGCTGGCAGAGAACACCTGGTGGACACAGTAAGAGCAACATTCCCAGGCCAGGCAAAGGCCTTCATAGAACAAGTAACTACTGTAGTAGAGCAAGTCAGTAATGGGCAGACAAGCGAGTTTGTAGTCAAGACAAAAAAAGAGAGGATAACTATACCCAAACATGTGTCCGTCAAAGTAAAGTGCAATGTGTCTGTGGAATCACCAAAGGAAGATACCACATTTCATCTTCGAGCCTGATGTGAACCCGCGCTGGACCAGAGGGGACTTGAGCTATGTGACACACTCGTAAAGGTGACTAAAGGGGCCAAACCATCCATCACTATAAGTGTTCAGAACCCTACGGACCACGATGTATGTACTAGCAGGAAGAATTGTGATCGGGACTGTCCAGGCAGACCCAAGCAGTCTGCCCAACTTCAATACTAGAGGTCCGCCCTCCCCCTCCAGCTAAATTGAATCACATCAGAGTTGAAAAGAATCAAAGCTACTTACTGATGCTTTGGGACCCACCTGTAAATCTGACACCATCTCAGTGAACCAGAGAGAGAGCTAGCCACAAATGTTAAGAGAAGAGTCTGTCGTGCCTCCTTGTTTCAAAATCAGATGAAGATATTGGCTGCATAGAAAAATTGCAACTCATTTATCCCTTAGAAGACATCAGACGCCCTGTACAGCAAGAACTAATTTTCTGTGCTAAGGCGCGCCCATGTACCCCGTGAATGAAGAGTATTAAATGCACTCATCAACCCACAAAGAGGTGGAGTAGAAAACGTCATACCTCACACGAACCGCATCCGGTGGTGTGCGTTCGAAAAATAGGAGCGGTAGTCTAAGGCTGTGTATGATTTCCACGTGAAGTTAACAAAAAAACTCTCCCTGACCCCGTCAGCCGCATCCA